>WSZQ02086776.1:24003-34830 GCA_019419845.2 Weissflogia rhopalogaster
GAACAACGAGAATATCGTTGTGAAATATTTGTTACATTTGATTAATATAAGGCAAACTAGGCAACTTCTAAACCATAGCTAATTGCTGTTAACCTAACATTTTCATGACATCCTGGGAGAATTGCGGTGTAGAATACTGTGGAAATTTAACAAAAATCGTTAGAATTACGTAAATCCAAAGATCAACAGTGCTTATTCGAGGGCTACATTGAGTCAAAAAGCTTTTAAAAGCAAGAAGTATTACCGTGGAATCATGGCATCCTTAATTTCCAATTTAATCCGACAAGTAAGTTTAACCTTGGCTAAATTTTCTAATTATTCCAAGTACAGTTACACTCTCTATTTTCGACTGAATAGTGTTTACAATGTTATCTTTTGCATACAGCTAGAATTATTTAAGTATTGATAATATTATTAATTACAATTTTTCATTTTTGTAGGCCCCAAAGGTGGTGTCATCAACAATTTTGAAGCACCAACAATTGTCAGCATTTAGGAATCAAGTCCGCTTGTTTCAAACAAGTATGTATAATGTCACCATTAACAATTTATTTTTCTGTGACATGTTTCATTTCTGACAAAAATTCTTGTTCAAAGGTAAAATGATTGCTGCTCCCAAAGTTCAACAACTTGCTCCCCAATTTAAAGGCACAGCTGTCTTCGGCGATGATTTTAAAGAGATTCAACTATCTGATTACAAGGGTCAATATGTTGTCCTGATTTTCTATCCATTAGATTTGTAAGTCTTTCAATACTTTGTTTTTTTGGAATACAAATTTATTGTTGTTTGTTATAGCACTTTTGTGTGTCCAACTGAGTTAATTGCCTTTGATCAGCGCATAGAAGACTTCCAAAAACTTGGCGTTCAACTGATTGCCGTTTCCGTCGATTCGCATTACACTCATTTGGGGTGGATGAAAACCGACCGCAACAAGGGTGGGCTAGGCGAGCTTAGGTTCCCATTGTTATCAGACTTGAATAAAACCATCGCACGTGATTATAACGTGCTTATTGAGGAGTCTGGCATTGCACTACGTGGTTTGTTCATTATTGATCCCAAAGGTGTATTGCGTATTATGTCCGTGAATGATTTGCCTGTGGGGCGCTCTGTTGATGAGACACTGAGGTTGATTGAGGCCATCAAGTTTGTTGAAGAACATGGTGAAGGTAAGAAATTGTTTTTCTTTTATATGGTATAAAAAAGAAGTTAAAATTTGTTATATCCCTAGTCTGCCCTGCCAACTGGAAGAAAGGAGATCTTACAATTAAACCAAACCCGAAGGATTCACAGGCTTATTTTAACGCCGCAAATAATTAATTTGTAGGTTTGGGAGTATATTAATTATGAGTGTTTAGCCGAATTTTGTGATTGTTTCGTTAAATATACTTTCTGATCCGTAATTTGATCCTATTTATTTAAAAGAGCATGGGGCCCAATTATCACTGCTTGAAATCCGCAAGCGAAGAAGTAGGGATTTATAATTTCAATTTCGAGGTCATTGAAAATGCGGTTATCAATGTCTCCAAAATTGACCAAATTTCTTGTATTTTGGGTGGTCTATATCGAAATTTCGACAAATTCATTTTAGTTTATTTTAAAATAAGCTGTTCATATAAATCTTTATAAAAAAAATTGTATTCTGAGAATGTTTCAAGGCTTATGTTTTATAGTGTTCAATGAAAGATATACAACTATGAAAGTTCAATCAACAAATAAAAAGTCATTTAATTTGAATTTCCCGGTAATTACTGGTTCGGTTATCATCGGTATTCCCCAAATTCACCGAAAGACCTGTCATTTTGGTTGCCTATTTTGTAATTTCGCTGAATTCACTATGGTTTATTTGAAATTAAATGCTCGAATTATAAAATATACAAATTACATTCGCAATTATAGTAGCAAGTAAAGATATTCTATCATTACAATTTAGAAATTAACATTTTAATATTGCAAAATGACAAATGAGTGAAAGTGACAAATGTACCTAACCTCACAAATCCATTTCGTATCCTTTCGATTTGAAAAGCAATCGTGGAGTCGTCGTGTAATTTTTGCATGCCCACCAAATTAGCGTCAGGGGCCATTAAAACACGGGTGTAAGATGACGAAATGTAGCGATTATATCCAAACGGAGTTTCCACAGATCGACGAGGACCTCAAACAATACGTTGAAGGTACAGACAGCCCATTTTGATGAACATATTTCTATTGCTGGATATTTCACAAGTCCTAATAATCTTATGGGATGTCTCAATTGCAGACGTTCTTAAAAATGGGGCAGATGATTTTCAAGATGTTGAAGAGGTGTACGATGCCGTTGGTGAAGTGCTTTTGGAGATAGCGATTGACAAAACTGAAGATGATATCAGGTAATTTAAAACAGAAAAGAATGTCATGCGAAAGTGGAAATTATGGTTAATAATTTATAGAAATATCTGTGATCGTCTGCTTAAAATATTGAAGCCAAAAGGCAACGATAAAAATGGACCAACCAAGGTGCTCAATGCACCTGTACATCTTGGAAGTATGGCTGCCAACCAAGAGAACAATATCGACGATGTAAAAAGTATATGGATGATGCAAAGAGATGATAGTTTAGTAAGATTTACGGAGAAAATATTGGAGATTAAATTAATTTTTGTTTATTTCTAGAAAGTTGACTCTAAGAAACTAGAAAAAGCCCAAGCGAAACTTCAAGAAAAACAGGAAAAGCGTACAAAGGATCAATTTAAACCTGTGGTAGTTCCAAAACTGGAGACTGCCACCGCATCGCAGGTGACCAGTAAAAAGGAGAGTAAGTTGGAGGCGAAGGGCAATAACAAGACAACGGATATACGAATTGAAAACTTTGATATCGCTTATGGGGATCGCGTGTTGTTGAGTAATGCTGATGTGACGATGGCATTTGGTCGACGGTATGGTTTGGTGGGCAGGAATGGTCTTGGCAAGACGACATTACTACGGATGATATCTGCTGGTCAATTGCGCATTCCCAGTCATATTAGCATTCTTCACGTTGAGCAGGAGGTTATTGGTGATGATACAATCGCATTGGATAGCGTTCTTGAATGTGATACAGTTAGAGCTAATTTGTTGAAACGTGAAAAGGAGTTGAATTCTTTGATTAATGCTGGGTACGTTTTTTTTTCGATACCAAAAATAGGGAAATCTTCAGAAATTCTCATATTTTAATAATTCCCGATTAACAGCTCGACTGATCCAACTTTATCAACTGAACTCAGTGACGTCTATGCTACGTTACAAAACATAGAAGCGGATAAAGCGCCGGCACGTGCGTCGATCATTCTGAACGGTTTGGGTTTCACCACGATGATGCAGGCGGCAGCAACAAAAACATTTTCGGGCGGTTGGCGAATGCGTTTAGCTCTTGCACGTGCTCTGTTCTCCCGGCCTGACTTGCTGCTGCTCGATGAACCCACGAACATGTTGGATATCAAAGCCATTATCTGGCTGGAAAACTATCTGCAAAATTGGCCCACCACGCTTTTGGTTGTTTCGCACGACAGGAACTTTTTGGACACCGTGCCAACCGATATTTTGTATTTGCACTCTCAGCGGATTGAACCCTATAGGGGAAATTACGAACAATTTATCAAGACCAAGACAGAGAAACATAAGAACCAGCAGCGCGAGTATGAAGCTCAGCAACAACATCGTGCCCACGTGCAAGAATTCATCGATCGGTTTAGGTACAATGCGAATCGGGCTTCAAGTGTTCAATCAAAGATTAAAATGTTGGAGAAACTGTAAGTATATAGAACTATAGAGATTTTATGAATTTTATTGGTAATTTTGATGAAAAACGATATATATTCCGTTTTTATTTAAATTATCGATAAAAGGTTACGATTAAATTCATAAACTTCATTAAAGAATTTTTTTTCTCTTTCAGACCGGAATTGAAGCCAATCGAGAAAGAACTCGAAGTTGTTCTCAAATTCCCAGACACAGAGCCACTCTCACCACCGATTTTACAACTCAGCGAAGTTGCCTTTCGATACAATACCGCGCGTCTGATCTTCTCGGACGTAAATCTGAACGCAACGCTCGAGTCACGCATCTGTATCGTCGGTGATAATGGTGCTGGCAAGACAACGCTGCTAAAAATCATTATGGGACTGCTCGCGCCCACGGCCGGAATGCGACATACGCATCGCAACCTCAAATTTGGCTACTTCAGTCAACACCACGTCGACCAGCTTGATATGAACGTGAATTCAGTCGAGCTGCTTCAGCAGAGTTATCCGGGCAAACCCTCCGAAGAATACCGTCGACAGTTGGGTAGTTTTGGTGTGTCGGGTGATTTGGCATTACAAACAGTTGGCAGTCTCAGCGGAGGGCAAAAATCGAGGGTAGCGTTCTCGCGAATGTGTATGGGTATGCCCAACTTTTTGGTGCTCGACGAACCGACAAATCATTTGGATATCGAGACAATAGAGGCGCTTGGGCGAGCTATCAACAAATACAGTGTAAGTATTAACTCTTTGACCTTGTGCCATGTATGGTTCCCATACTGATAATTTTATGACACCTAGTAGTTCATTAAAAGAGGTAGTCGAAGATACAAAATGCTGAACTTACCTTCACGTATTGCTATGCAACCAATCACGTGTCTTTCAAAGATTCGATATGTTGTTTCGCATACGTCTGAACATTATTTCATAACATACACAAAAAGTTTAGCCTTTGTACATAGGTACCTTGTACTTTTCCTGGTAATTATTTGTTATCTTTCTTTAAAGGGCGGTGTTATTTTGGTATCGCACGACGAACGACTCATCCGTATGGTGTGCAAAGAACTATGGATCTGCGGCAATGGCTCCGTGAAGAGTATAGAGGGCGGATTCGACGAGTATAGGAAAATTGTAGAACAAGAATTGGAAGCGCAGTCGAAATAATCACGTGCCTACGAAGTTTCAAGTGCTTACAATTTGTACCATGTACTAAACATAATGTTATTTATTACATGCACCCCGGAGAACATTTCAAGTAATTAATTGTTAAACGAATTATGTAAAATATGAAATGGGTGGTGAACAATAAAAGAGACAAACATCTGGAATAATATAAAAAGCGAACATATTAACCAAATAATATACTCTTCTGAAAGAAACTTTAACAAAACAATAAAAAATCATGACATACTAAGAAATTATCTCATTCAAAAAAGTCTGTCTTATGACGGGCGTCATAGTGGAATTTCGTATCATTCCAATCAAAATTCCAGTGAATCAAGACACTTCTGTAAATCGAAGCCGCCGGAGTCTGTCTGTTGACTATTTAACAAACCGCTATCATGAGTCTTACTAGTTGCGAATTAGGACAGATTTATGACGATTGTAAATCTACGGCTGAATGCCATGTAAGAATTATCGATCAAACATGCTGTAAAGATTGACAATTTCCTTTGTTTGTTGACAGTCAGCCGTTGCAAACGTCGTGGATCACGCTTTAATGATGCATGGCAAGAATACTGAATTTGATGTAAATTATTTAAACATTTTTTCTGTAATTATATGTATTGTTAACACTTTGTAACAATTTATAGCCGGAAGCTCTGAAACGAGACCTACAACAATACAAGCAGATGGTATGGAGCCTGAGAGACGAAAACTCTCATTTGAAGGTGAAATTGCGCAGATTGGAAGACATCGTCAAGAAGAAGCAGAAGATTGTCGATACACACTATCTAGGAATTCATGTAAGTTTTTTAATCGTTTTTAAAACTTGAAAAAGATATTTGGATCACCCGCATCATTGTTTCTACACCTTATAATTCATAATATATTTCCTAATTCAGAATAAACTACTTGTAAAAGAAGCAATCCATCAAGTTTCCCATCGTGTCGAAACACTACAAAATGACAATCAAGATCTCCGCGAAGAAGTAATGGCAAAGGACCTAACAATTCGAAAGTTGCGTCGTCAACTTGAAAGTTATTCAGCATATAAACAAGGAACAACTTGCAGGAGGAAAGTGAGCTCCACTGTTTCCTCAGCAAGAGCTAGTCATTCTTCTAACAATCCTGAAACACCAAGTTCTGTTGACCCTGATGTTACTCTAGAGGAGGCTACCGAGGAAGTTATAGATACAATTAAAAAGTTCTCTTTGAATAACGTATCGAAGCCACAAACCGCAAATCGTTGGGTTGGCGACGACGACTGCGAGGAGCAGAATGCTGAACGTGCTGTAACTTGCTCCCTCTTGGTTGAAACTCCTCATGAAGAAATTGAAAAGTTGCATACTGGCTTTAAGGATATTCTCTCTGAGGTTGGCAAGCTAAAGAATTCTGTATCGCAGATACATGAAGATCATGCTCGCACTGTTTGCGAGATGCGTCTTCGCGAAAAGATGTTAATGTCGCATTTGTATGATAAAGAAACTGAGCTTGCTTATAAAACATCTTCGCCGAAAGCCACCACGTTTTTGCAGAATCATTTGGCTGTGAATGAGAAAAAACCAAAGGATGTAAAGAAGCACAAAGCTCGGGCAAGTCGCATGCAGGGGCATTGATTAGGGGAAACATCGTAATTGTGAATTTGTTTCTAAGACTTTTTGCAAGTTTGTTTTTTGTTACTGTGTCATGGTTTATGGCAGTGGTCTGATGTCCTTTTGTCCCGTTCGACATTTATTGTTATTGTGCATGCGTAAGTTTACGAACATTATTTTGACGGCACACTGAGAATACCCTGAGTCTACCGGGTATACCGTATATTTAACCCTTGACCAAAATTAACAAATGACGCAAATGTAATATTATTTTATTTAAGAAGGAACAGTTTTTGTATAGACAGACCGTGTCTAACCTGAACAACAAGTAAAAAGATTAGGCAAACGTCAAGCCAATTTTAGGTATGTTGCGCGATTTGTTAATCCGTAAGTGAGGCAAGGCATAAGGGCAATCACAGCTCAACGTCAAAAAAGTGACGGTAACTCACGCATGCGCGAAAACAAGTTGTTTCTCCGGACAAGAGGTCATCAGGCCGCTGACAACGAATATTTTTCCAGACTGCATTCGTACGTATCACTCCAATGCCAAAATCCGATAAACCGACTCCAAAACGAAAACATAGAGGTCTGGATATCCGCACAGCCTCTAGAAACTCCCTACATGACGAAACTGACATGCGTCTGTACATCGATGAAGTCCTACGCGACATGAACTATCAAAAGTAAAGACGACTCCGAAACTTGTAATTTACATTCTTTTAATAAATGTAACGAAGGCTATACTATAAACGTCTTCAGATCAATCCTAAACGCGGCATTAACAAAGAGGAAATGAAAAACAACAAAGAACCAAAAATACGCTCAGCTTTATACAACACTATACATTTTTGTAGATAATCAGTCTAACGCGTTCCATTCAGCATTCGAAAAAAAGTAATCTTAACAAATCAAGAACGAAAACGCACACCTAAATTTTGAGGGAGAAACAACAAATTCGACGAAAAAGCAACACAAAAGAACGCCACATACACACAGTTTGTATAAAATTACGTGCGCAAAAGGCGCGGAAATCACGATTGGTTTGTTTTAGCATGCAGGTTTCATGCGCTGTTTCTGCTCACAATTTCAAACTTTGCAAGTTACATTTTAATTGTCCTTGATTTGCAAGTTGGAACAACGTTGTGTTTCGTAGAAGAATTTGGTGCCTATTCGGCCTTGTTCTTATTCTTCACATCCAGTTTCACGTTCATTGCCATGTCAGTGATTTTATCGGAGAGCAGGCAACCGTAGCGGTAGAGAATACCCTGACGTTCCATTCCCGGCAGTAGACACAGGAATGTCACCAGGGCGTAGGTAAGGAGCATGTTGTCGACGTTGTTGCCGATCCACGCGAGGAATAGTAAGATTGAGACAAGAATCGAATAATACTGAAAAAGAATGTTGGGATGAATTTTCTTTTTCTGTGAAATTTTAAGTTTGGAACACTTACCACTTTCGGTCGAGTAGTCTTCATCAAACAGAAAGACCGATATGTAATGGAGAGCTTCTCCTTGTTGATGATGATACTTCGGCAGATCATATCATAGCGCTCCTCGTGCCTCTCCGTCCATAGTTCCTGACGCAACAGCGTCGACGAGAGGTGCGGTACGACGAACTCACTCACCGTCACCGTGAGGCAGATGAGTGCGATTGTCGTTAACACGCTCGGCTCGAGCAACCACAGCAGCATGAAGAACGTCGTGATACTGCCGACAATACCAAACGGATGCCACTGCTTCTCCCAGTGGAAGATCGAATGGAGAGGCAGCATCAATTCGCGCCATGCTTGCAGCGTATTCTTCAGGTCAGCGATTTTAACATCCTGCGAAAAAGGCACATACATTACACATAAATTATCAACATTTTCAAGTATTAGCCTGCAATGAGTGAGATATTACCGTCTCCGTGGCGAAGAGACAGTACTTCGACCGCATATCACCACTCACGTCCTTATCAGTGGCAAAATATGCATCGACATCACCAAATGCCTGGAAAGGTTCGCACGTGGACGCAGACGGATACAGGATTAAAGGTTAGATGATTTTCATAGAAAAGCGGCGGGAAGATGATAAAAACGCAAATATACTCACATCATCAGCCATTGTGTGAATTATTGAATTTCAGATGCGAGCCACGGATGTGGAATGCGAAATTTACGACAAAAATTTTGGAGCGATAAATCGATCACAGAATTTAGATAAATTGGCATGCGGTGACTGTGATAGAAATTTGGTTCCCTTATCGCTCGCCCTATTGTTACCGGGCCGCGGTTGTTACTAGACTAGAAAAACACAACAACCACTTCTTCGTTGGAAACGTTAGAATTGTAAAAAAACAAGCGACGTAACTGATATTTTGACAAAAGGAGATGATCGCTCGCAGAGCCTCCACTCGTGTTCTCAATAAACTATTTCTTTTAATATTATCGAAAGTTTAATAAGATTGATTTCGTATGCAGGAAATGATGACGGAAAACATTTTCAGGGTTGCTTTATAACAAATAGCAGGGTTTGAGGTGTTGCCATGGTATTATAATTTAAATTAACAAATGCAGAATTAAATTTGGCATTTACCCTGGTGATTTTAGCTGTCAAACATAGAGCGAGTTGAAGAGACGCTTAGTGACAGCGCGCTAATATTTTATCAGCAAAAATAACTCTCGAATTGATTGGGTGAGTGCAAACAAACAATCTAGATAGTTTATATTTGTAATTATAACATGGCGATTTAATTCTCAGGTTTGCTTCTGTGAATTAGCGATATTTTTTGTGATTAGATGAAACTTTTTTTGAATTTGGTGAGTTATTGGGGAATTTTGTATTGTGCGATTGCAGCGTAGCGTCGCTAGGTAGCGTGCGTACGAATGCGGAAAGCAACGAAAGCTCTCGCCGCAGTGATGTCGCTGCGTCGTTCGATGCCGAAGTGTCTACTTTCACGCCGTTTTTGATTTTGACACAAAATCAAAATAAAACACGGAGCGAATAGCTGCATGCGTCAACGCAAGCCCCGATCGTAGGTATTGTTCGGCACGCAGGTAATTCGAAATTTTTGAAAATTGCATCCCGTCGCGTACGAAGCAACGCATTCGCGTTGTTGTTATTTATAGTTGCAAACCCGCCATTTTGCAGTGCGGCGTCGTCTCCGGCGGCGGTACTTCACGGGTGGGATTACGTGCGATTTTCGACGGCGACATAAAGTGCGCGCGTGTATGCGTTGGTGTCGTCGCCGTTGAATTGCAATTGGACGGCAGTAGTTGGCAGGATTGTATTTGCTCACGCGTGCCCCCGACCGCCAAATGCCATTGTTTGACAGTCCAAAAATCCGCGTCATAACCTCATTTCGTGTGTGCGCCGCTGCGTCGCAGCTAGATAAACAAGCCGATGGCGCGAAACGTACCTAATTGCGAGTGATTTTGATTCTGCCTAGGTGGCCGACAAACGACGGGACATCATGACTGAAGAGGTGGTGGAGAAGCCATTGGATGGCCTCACCGACGAGGAAAAAAACACTATTATAACGAGTAAGTCTTTTAGTATTCCAATAAGAATTCAACTTTGATGTTATTTTATTTTCTTATGAAATAGATGCTGTTAAAGAAATTGAACTGCAAGATATTCTTGTGTGTGGCAAGTGTAATGGTGTATACTACATCTTGGAGGAGTTTAAGGAACACAAAGAAGGTGAAACTTGTAAGGAAAACGGGGAAATCAAAGAGACGCTTAAAGATGATAAGAAGCCACAAATTTGGGCTTTTACTTTGTGGAAGAATACGAAATTCAAGAAGGGTGATCCTACCACCCGACCCGCCACATCATGGCATATTTATCAAACGTGGCGCGCAATGAAACCGCCCGAGAAACAGTTGTGGATGACTGTTGCGACAAATATGCAAGAGTTGTTTGAAATTGTGTCATTATTTGAGAAAAGTAAGGTGAAATATCTACCGAAAAAGGAAGAAGAGAAGGAGACGAAACCCCCTGTTATTTTAAACAAGGTATATTGAAATATATGTTTAATATGTTCGTTTTTAAGGAATTAATTATGTTTCAGATGAAGGCCTCAAATTCACGTCGCGCAATCCGTACTGGGGGTGAGTCAAATGTGGAAATTCTCGTAGAAAAAATTGTATCAAAACGATACAATCCAAGAAAGAAACGTTTCGAATATCTTGTGAAATGGGAGGATTTAGATTCGTAAGTGTATTTTTAGCTTAACAGTTTTGTTTCATTTATTGCTAATTAAGTTAAATATGTTGGTAATGTTAATTAGTAAAAACGTTTGTAATTGGACATATTCAAATCGTATATATATATAT
>WSZQ02086776.1:34930-60503 GCA_019419845.2 Weissflogia rhopalogaster
TTAAGTTAAATATGTTGGTAATGTTAATTAGTAAAAACGTTTGTAATTGGACATATTCAAATCGTATATATATATATTTATCTAAAATGTTTTTATAGTGAAGAGAATACGTGGGAAGGCGGTGCGACCCTCTATAACTGCAAACAAATGATGGAAGATTTCGAGAAGTATTTCCAAGCGCAGCGAGAGCAAAATCGTGCGCAGAAAACCCTGGAGAAACAAGCTCGCGCACATAAAGCAGCTGAAAAGATGATCATTTCGTCGGATGGCCGACCACAGCGTACTAGCAAGCAGAAGGCGTTGAACCAGGTGAAAGCATGGTGTGGCGCTGAGTCACAGGAGCAGGAGGAGTACGGCGAAAAGCGTGTCTTCTCAGACGACTCTGATGACGATGAATCGTACGAGAAACGCATCAAGTTGGAACAGGACGATAGTGATTCGGAAGACGCACAGCCGGTGGTCACGATCAAACGCGTAACGAAAAACGGCGTCGAACGGCGATTGGGTACAGCGCAACGTCTCGAAGGCATTCATCTTCCCGACAATGTGTTAATTCCGGACGCTAAAGGCATAGTGCGCATCAGTCAGAAACAGATACCATCGTTGAGCTCCGGTGTTTACGTCATGTCCAAAACTGCGGGAATTATCAAGTTGGATACGGCGGCTGCAACAAAATTAACTCAAGGCGGTGGACAAACTGTATTGAAAGTCGCTCCCAAGATGGGCCAGGCGAGTATTAAGGTGATTAAAAAGACTCCGTCGGATGTTACAAACGGTTCGAAACCCAACGTTAAGATTATCAGTCACAGTGGGGCGAAAACTGCGGTGAAGAATTACAGCGGTAAGGTGTATATGCAACGTCGGACAAATGCACAAGCCGCCGCTTCAGTAAACAAAAAGGACGATTTTTATCCTGAGGTGAATAAGTACGACGATGAGTCTGATGGTATTGAGGAGATGGCCTTCCCGGATGAAATTCAATTGCCCACTGCGGACAGTCCACCTCCGGAGTTCTCACTGTGTCCACTGACGGGCAAGGTTGTTGATAAAAATGGGGTAGTTGTTGAAAGCTCGGAGCCTACAGATGCCGAAACTCTGGAAAGTATCCTCACTGGAGCTGATGAACAGCAAGATGGTAAAACAGAAGAACGCATTACGTCGACTGGCGAGGTAAGTGCGGCGAAGACGACGTACTCGACGTCTTTGGATAATCTGGTGAATATTGCCGCTGCAGATATTTTGAATGATTTGAAAAATACTGAGATTAAAGCGGATCCAGAGGCGATGGAAAGCGGCGAGGAGATAGCGGCAGCTGCGATTAAGAGCGTGTTATCACCGGTTGTTACAATATCCCCGCAGAGTATATCTTCGCCGCCTCCGTTGGTACCTACTTCGTCGCCTGCTGTTCGAGCGATTAAACAACAAACGACAAGTGCTTCGACGACATCACCCTCAATTCTTAGTACTGCGTTGACAAACGCGAATATTGTAAGGCGGGGACCACCGAAATTAGTGCGACGTGCTGAACCACGTGTCGGTATTGTGCAGACACGCACTCCACCCCACCAAATTGTGCGACAGGTTGGGAACGCTAGCCAGGCGACTGTGGTTACACGGATAGGACCTACCGGCGTAGCGCAGCAGGTGCGGCAGATTCGTCCCGGAACGCAAGTGATTCGGAAGCGCATCGTTCAATTGCCCGCGGGTGCACAGGGAGCGAGAAGTGTAGTCCGGCAACAGGCGCGCGTTTATCCCCAAGTTGTAAAGTCAAATACGCAAGTGACACAGGTAACATATGTAGCAACGCCGACGAATTCGAACAAGATAATCGCGATGCCGTCGTTGGAGACTACACCAGTGTCGCCTGCTGCCCCGAAGGAGAAGATGGTGACGAAAGTGCAGCAACCCGTTCTTCAGCAGGTCGTCGCACCTGTGCAGACGGTTGCTACAACGCAGCAAATTGTTCAATCGCCTCCTCCACCAGCGCCGATCCAAACACCTGCGGCGAGCAGTACTGAATCGCCAGCGTTGTCACTCACAGATTCGGATACTCCGCTACTAATTACTGGTGAAGATGGTACGATCTACCAGGTTGCTGGGCAGAATGAGGATGGCCAGACGATTCTTATTACCCACGTAAGTTTCGAATACATTTTATTGGCTAACGCCGATTTATTTACGAAGTTTTTAAAAATATTATTTCTGGAAATGTAGGGTTTAAATAACTAAGAGGCACAAAATGTGAATATTAGATAAAGACGTGACGTATAGGTCCCTTTGTTAATTCATCAAAATTTCTAAATCTTGAATAATTTTATATTCTACGCAGGTTTATTTGAATTCAAGAGAGAATTAGATTCATATGGAGTTTATATGGAGATGGTTTTTTGAAGATGTTAAAAAAATTGTATGAAACTTTAATTTAGGGAGAAGACGGAGAACAACAATGCCTTCTAGTTGCTCCGGAAAACGCGGGTTTGATCACGCAAGCCCTTCTCAAACCTGAACAAGCACAGGAGGTAGCCGCGCAACAGCAGCTGCAACAGCAACAACATCAACAGCAGCAACAACAACAAGCTATTCAGCAGCAGACCCAGGAGCAGTCTCAAACTCAGGTCGGCACCATTGACCAGCAGCAACTATCGATAAACACCGCCGTGGAGCAAGCGGTTGAAGAAGCGACTGACGATTCGCAGGTTGTTGCTCAAATCGTCAGTGCAAATCCTCCTAGCCCAGGTATTTGAACGTCATAAACTCAGTTACATCATTGACACTGACCTCTCATTGAGCGTTCAGAAATTGTAATTTTATTAATCAAGTGAACATAATCACAATCATTTTGTTTTTACAGGTGGAACGAGAAAAGTTGTACTAATGTTGCCTGATGGCAATTTCATGATGACTGAAGTGACCGCCGAGCAGTACGCCGCGCTGGAACTGGATAAATAATGGAACTTTGCAAATACGGTGTTTACGCATGAGAAAGGCATAATTTCTTATTTTGTTGTATAAATAGTACCTTAATAGTTGTTAACTTCAAACGTTCATCATTTACAAACAACAGATTCGTACAACATTTTGAAATTGCGTTAATAATGTCTCGTAAAGTTAATCTCTATCATCGAATTGAATACATATTGCAAGTGTAATAGCCATTAACTGAATATTTATATTAGATTTACTGGTACAGAGAATAACACATTATATTTGATAAATTGGGGCTTTGAAATGGATATACAAAATGGCTCATAGTGAAAGGAATGGGGCTCGATATTTACGTTTTTGCGATGGCAAAATTGAGAATTTTATTAACTCTACGATGCGGAAAATGCGGAGAAACTATGTAAGAAAAAATATTGACTATAATTGTAGCGCCAATGTAATATTAATGTCATATAGTTTTAAGAAGATTCATGTTCATCTAAATATGATTGCTCCGCAAATATATGTGCCGCTAATTGGCACGAGAATAAAATTTAAGTCACTAGAGCAAGGGTATGTTAGTTTGGAAGTACTTGGACAATGAAATGCAATGTAAGAACCTCTTCTTGTTTCGGGAATTAGAAAGCTATACAAAACATTTGGTGCTACGTGAAAGTCTCCCAGAGTTAATTTTACGTTTTTGTCCGTCTCGTATACAGCAAGTCGAAATCGAAATTTATTTCCCTGTCCCCATGCTTTTATGTGGAAAATTGGTCATCAACAGAAAAATTGGCTTACATAGTTCAGCCATCCACCACCAGAGTAAATTTTACAGTTGAGTGAAGTAGATGCGCTGATCATCAGAGATGTGGTAGATGAACATGTGTGACTGATAACGTGGTAATCTGTAGTGTATAACCTAGAGAGCTCCAGGCAGAGTTTCAACCATTTTTTATTTAGATTAAGATTTCTTTGCTTCTCTGCCAGGTGTTGCCGCATAAATTCTGTTTCTCATACAGGTATCACTACTTTGATAAGTATAATTTCATTTATTCTAGTTTTGGGTATTTTTGTGTTAACCTGTAGATGCGCAAACCTCAAAATGTATATATCTCAAAAGTTAAAAGATGCTTTCTAGCTCTATCTATCTCAATCCCAATGCCAATCTCTATCTACCTCAAACTCTATCTCAATCCCAATCTCATTCTCTGTGTGGGCGCAATAACTAGATAATTCGATAACGCTGAATCGATCAAGAGTAAGCTCAAGTTCGTACGACTATTAGTTCAGCAGTTATGACCCTTTTTTCCTCGATTCCCATAAGGGCCCATGTAAAATTTAAATACTCAAAATTTACTTTCTGAAAATAATGAATGCACTTTTCTGAAAGAAAAATAAAAATATGTAATAATATTTGGTGGTCGTTCTCGAGATATTTTGATTTTTCTGATTTTGAGAATGTTTTAATGTTTACCCCTTGACGAAAATTCGTTATTTCGTCATAATATTCTATCTATTTATTCTCCGCTAGATCTCAAACTATGCAATTTTATAGATGGGAACGCGCTGGTTCAGAAAATGAGAATATATGGGGGTCGATTTTGTCGTTTGCGGGATATTTTGAAAAATAGCCAGTTTCAAAATGCAATTTCTGGCTAAATTTTCACTTGCTCCGATCGGGATGAAACTAACAGAGTATTATCTCAGATGGCTTCTGAGTGAATTTTTGACCAATTTTTCACCAGCTCCAATCGGGATGAAACTAAAAGTGTATTATCTCAGATTGTTTCAGAGTGTTTTCTCAAAATATGGGCTCTCTAGCTCATATAGATTCCTAGATATTTTGATATTTCTGATTCTGAGAATTTTTTAACGCTTACCCCTTGACGAAAATTCGTTATTTCGTCGTAATATTGGGATTAGGATCGGGATCTCAATCTCAATTAAACTTTAAAACCTTCGACAATAACAATTCAGATCACAACATTTCAATTGTTACAAATTTCAATTTGTACAATTCCATTTAAAAACATTGCAATCTTATTCATTGAACATCATAAATGTATTCATTTTAATCTCTAAAATTTCGACAAGGAGCATGCCGTGAAAGTGGCGCAGTGGTAGAGTCAACGGATCCTAGCTGGAGGATCGTGGGTTCGAAACCCAGCGGGATTGGAAGCTTTTCCAATCAAATGGGTGCTCGTGAGTCGTGACTAGGAAGGAGTTCGCCGCAAAGCGAACTACATACAAGGTTGTGGCCCACGGGGAAAACGAAGCACCGCAGCGAAGCCTGCGGATGCCTATTTTATTTTGCTATGATTGAAAAAAAAAAACACAGGCAGGATACGAAACCGCCTTGGCAAAATGAAGTTATATTAGGGTAATTAAAAGAAGGTATTCTTTGTGATGCAATATAATGTAACTAAACGTATTGAAATTTGTAACATGAGGAAAGTAAATAATAAAGCTTCTTAAATGCGAGAAAGACTTTCATTGTAAAAATTCAACTCATAACAATTCAGCTCACAGCTGTATTAATTAGTATTGACATCAATCCTCAACTTTTATTTGTACCGCTGATTTACTCCTCCGCAATGAGACTTGACTTGTACGTTTGACCGGCAATTTTCGGCGCGTAGTCGAAATGAAGGTGTTAAATTTTGCAAAAAGTCGAAATTTTTTCTTGTAAAATTTATTCCCGATATTTGTTGAAATTCACATCGTATACAAGTTTATATATCATACATATTAGAAATTTGTAAAAAATATCGATTCATATTACTATAGTCCATGATCTAAATAAGAAATATTTAAAATAAAAAGTTAATTTGAATATCCCATATCCCATGGCAATAATTTGATGAATAGATTATATTCAGCTTGATAATTATAAGTTTGAAAAATTCTTAAAGTAGCTAAAAAGGCAAATGCCAAGCCTCTCCAAAAATAATATACAAACACGATGCATTTGTTCTGACAAGATATTTCTTGTACTTATATGTAACTTGTAAATTGTCATGAAATTTGAATAACATACTGAAAATCAGTGCACTTTTCAGAAAAAAAAGTTTTGGCGCATTCCTTGGGAATTAAGTCCCCACGTAAATTCGAAAATCTAAATGAAAAAAAAAACGGCATACACAAATTAAGTAGATTCGTCTGTACTTAAAGAATTAATAGGTGACATTGGTGGTCTTGGACGGGTAAAACCGTTTCGACATTGCACAGCAATAAGTCTTGGATCACGTCCCCTCGTTTCTGGCAAATATAAACGAATAAATACACATAGACATACAGCGATACCACAAAATATAAAGAAGGAAGTGGCACCAATAAGTCGCTGCATAGTGGGAAAAGTCATCCCTATTATGAAGTTGCCTCCCCAGTTAGCCATACTGCCGAGTGCCATAGCACTAGGCCGTGGCCCAACTTCAAAAAGTTCAGAACCGATAAAATATGGAATGGGACCGAGGCCAATTCCATAGGTGAGTACAAATCCCAGAACACCGACAATCGACACGTAAGGCATCCAAGAAATTGTTTCCTGCAATGGAAAAAGTCGCGTTACTATAATCATCTAGTGATTTGGTAAATGTCATACAATATATGTTATAGCAAAACCCAAAATAGCTAAAAACACTGCTGCAGTACTACAACTTAATTGAAACACGAAGCGACGATTAAATCTGGACATAACGTAGATTGAAATTACTGCCATTCCGAGATTGATAACACCAGCACCCATAGTTGCAATCTGGCTATCTTCTTCACTAAGACCAGCTTTCATGAAGATAGATACTGAATAATAAAAAACCTTGATTAAAAAAAATAGTATATGATCTTTTCTTAGACACTCACTGCATTAATACCAGCAAATTGTTGACCAGCTTGCATACTACACACTAATAAAATTGGCAGTAATAATTTCTTATCGGCAAGAACTTGTCCCATCGTCCATTCCCGTTTCTCAGAGGACTCCTCCGCTTGCAATTCCAAAATATCAGCGGAATCGTAATCTTGTTCAACGCCACGAATTCTCTCAAGAGTTTTCAAAGCCAATTCTGTTCGCTTCTTTATTACGTATAAATATTTTGGACTTTCTGGCAGAAAAGGCATCACGAGTGAACTTAGGAGGACAAAAATCAAATAAAAACCCAAGAGATTCGGCCATTGATCGTCTGTGCCGAGCACATAATTGAGAGACATAACTTGACCCACAAGAACGCCAAAAGTGACGCCAAGAGGACAGAGGACGCCAAGTGGTCCACGTAAACGCAGTGGAGCTAACTCCATTAAGTACATAGGCACTATACACGTTGCTAAACCTGCAAGATAAACTTTTCAATTAGAAGAAAAAAAAAAAGGGAAATGAAATCGCAATATTTATAATCTAACAAACCTGATGAAAGCCCAACCAAAAGCCGGCCCAAAATAAGCAACTCTACAGAGTTCGCACTTTTACAAGACAAAAAACACACGGCGCTCATTGTGGCAGTAACTATACTCACAACGATGCCTCCTTTTCGTCCAATTTTATCAGCACACCACGAGCCGCCAAGGGAACCAATAACGCCGCCTACAATAAAAATCGACACCACCGCTGACCATAAAATGTCCATTTCTCCTTCCTTCAGGAGGACGCCATATCTTTTTTGGACACTTTCATTGCAAAATGTTTTTATCACCTGTATAAAATTTATTAATTTTATTAATTATTAAGTTTATGAAAAGCATATTATAATTTGCTACTTACTCCAGCTGGTGCGTTAACAACTCCAATATTGTAGCCCACTGTCAAGGATGAGCCGATTGTTGTTGAAAGTCCAGCGAGGATCAAAAGAGGAGACCAACCCTTGAATTTAAAAGAAACATATAACCGCGTCAGAATAATGTAAGACTTTGATATTAAATTCTTATTATTTACATAATAACCATTTACAACTTCATTTAAATTACGCTATCGCTGTCATAATGAGTGATCTGCTATAAAGATAAGAAAAATTAATCTGTCACTATGCAAAACAATGCCAAATATAATTGGGAGAGAAGATAGCATTTCCGCCCAGTGTAAAAAATGTTTGTCTCTCGGTACTAGTTCACAAAAATTTATTTCATAGAAAACTATTGTATAAATCATTCCATGTATAAGTAGGCTCATAAATAGTTCAACACGACAGTTAAGTACATTAAACATTTAAGTCACATAGTTTAGACATTGATACGCACTCGACATGAATTGACTTTCTGAATCGCAACGAAACTTTAACCTTAAGTTTGGTCATATTATTAGAACCTGAAAATAAGACCATTCTTGTATAACCTTGAATTAAGGGTACCCTTTTATAACCATAAAATAAAGGTTTACTATTACAATTATACACCGTATACCCAAAAATGACTATCGATAACATTCATTGATATATGCTAATTCATTAGATCATCTTTGGTACTAGTTGGTTTATAATAAAACAGTTGGATGAACTTTGGTTGTACGATGGTGTTGGTCGAATTTTGTGCGGTCACGGCGACATGTTTGATTATGTTAATACTTTTTGTTGAGGACAATGTCGGCGACTAGAATGAAGTCGTAGATGATCGGCGGCACGGTGAAGAGGCCGAAAACCATCCAGTACCAACCACATTGCATGCCGTCCATCACCAAGTAGCACAACATGCACGACGCACTGCCATGTGATGCAATCGCTAATTGTTTAATTCAGGCAAATATAGAGAAAATCTATGATATGCGAACTATGTGAATCGCCATCGTTTGGCGCAGTGAGTAAAGGATACACAACAAAGCAGATGATTGACTAAACATTGTTAATCCGAGGAGGAATGCCAGCAGCTCAATTAGAATGATTGTTATGGATAAACTCATTCCCAACACCAACCTATCAAGGAAAACAAACGACTAATAATCACACACGGTGTAACTAACATAGTGGTGTAAGGAGTGTGTTTTAATGTAAGGTGAGATAGTTGAATCAATTTCAGAGTAAATATTAACATACTGCATGTGTTGAACGTCGTACGCCCTTTGTGTGTGCTCCTCTGGTAAACAGATCTTCACACTCTCCTGACTGCTCCATAATATCGTGACAACGATGGCCAAATGAGCAACGAGAGTGAGGAATTTCGCAGGAATGAGCTTGTCGCTGGATCTGCTCATTACCACTACAGCTAAAAAATATTTGTGTATAAGTAAACAATAATTACAAATACCTAAAACTATAATATTAATTATTACAGTTGAAATGTTTTAACGTTAAAACGCGATTGGCGCAATTATTCTTTGTTCTCTTGTGCAATTAATGACCCTAAGTATATGTTTCGTGCCTTTTATTGAAGTAACAGTAAATGAAATGAAATCAATGCAATCGATAGCATCGCATACTTTGAATGAAATACAAATACTAGTATTCGGATTTGAGTAGTAAAGCTGCTGGATGCACTGCTGAGACTGATTGTGCCGCTATTTAGATGATTTAAGTAATTACTACTGAAATTTATGACTATAGGCAGAAGAATTTCACTGTGGTGCTAAGCTAAATTAGTACACACATAACCTCAATAGTTTTAACAATTGTGACTACAGATCATATGGAATTGGGACTATTCTAAATGATTTGAAAATTCTCGTTTTTACCACACATTTTCATTCGTAGAAAAGGGGAGAAAGGTCCTAACCTATTACCCCAGAAGTTATACAATAGTTTGTAATTTCAAAACGCAATACCCACTTTTTTGAAATTATTAAATAAGTTGTAATCTAAATGTCCTAAAAATTCTAGTAGCAGAAAAAAGCCATACATTTTAAGTGAAATTTAAAATCTAATTGTAAGTTGTTCAATTTTTCCGATCGGTTAAATACGACTATGATCGTATTCAGGACTATGAAATTTTAAAACCCGACGAATTAAACTCCACTTGGGCGTTAGAAAAAAGGTCAACATTAGCAAATTGAAGATATTCATAGTATCTCAAAGTTTATTCACAGTTATACAACTCAAAACGTAATACCAGTACTCTCTAGTTTCTTTCACTTCTTATATGACGTACAAAGATATATTGGTACAAAAACAAAGTCTTCTGTCGTTACACTACAGTCTATCGTGTTTCGAGCCATTTGAATTCGGTATTCATTATGCTGTGTCCCGCTGCACGTACAAATAACAATAATGTTATATCCTATCATTAATAATTATAACAGAAGGCACCGCTAATTTTCTCTTTACATTATCAACTTAAACAGTTACGCTCGTTTACAAGTGCTTAACGTATATACATTGAAATTGAAAACACGTTATTAAAACAAACGTCGCGCACAACGTTCTAAATGCATCGTGATGGAAAGAAATGTTTCGGTCCCGTTGAGAATCAAATAAACAAGAAAACTAGTAACAAGCTGAATGGCGGATAAAAGAAAACATTTAACATAGAGCATATAAAAGAAAGTAGTGAATGATAAGCACCCATCATAGATTGGGTGCAACGATGAGGAATGTGTCCTCTTCGCTGAAACAACTGTTCCGCGTTCGTCTGCGCCTTGACGCTTAACAGGTGGTGGACGTGAGCTCGTTGGCGTCATCAGTCTTTGCTCGTTTCGTGGCATCGGCGTCCTCAGGCTCGGGAGACGCTTGTCGTTTTTGGCTGCTGTTGGCATTCGCCGTTTTAAGGAATTGAACGATAATGGCGGTCATATTATCGCATCCTGTGCCATCGCCCATTGTGTTTGGGGCCAGACAATGGTCGAACATCTGGGAATAATACATATTAATGTACAAAGCAGTTTAAAAAAAGACGTATAAACAGTGCATCCATCAAAAGGAAAACACTTACCTCTTCACAAATTTTCGACAATTTCGTTCCATTCTTAATCGCAGGACGTACAAAATCAACCACCTCCTGACTAGACATAAAATTCCATATGCCATCGCAAGCCAACACCATAAATTCGTCATTCTCTGGCTCAATCTTGAGTGTTTTGATGTCTGGCAAAGCTGTAATCATCTGTTCTCGCGGCCCCAGCTCCTTAGCTTGTTTATATGCATGATCACCAAGTGCACGCGAGAGATTCAAACCGCCATTGACACGTCCATCGGCCGTAACACGCCCGCCAGCCTTCACTATACGATCACGTTCAATCTGATCTTCCGGCTTGTGGTCAAAGCTCATATCCACTGCTTTGCCATTTCGACAAACAATGCAACGTGAATCACCGGCATTTGCAACGTACAATATCCCTGCCTTCAAAAGTGCAACCACAGCAGTGCAGCCCGAATCAGAGCCGGGTTCTTCAATCATATTCTTTGCAAAGGCAGCAACAGCTTCATTATCCTCATCACCAAGCTCCTCTTCCTCTTCGTCATCATCATCTTCCTCTTCGTCATCATCATCTTCCTCATCGTCTTCTTCTTCAGCATCATCCGACGAATTAACATCCTCGAGTGATGTATTAATGCCATCCGCATCGTCGTCAGAGGATACCGCGTTTCCGGTGGGATCTTCAAAAGTTTTATCCTCATCGTCATCATCAGACTCGGATTCGGGTGCTTCACAGCCAATCAGTTTCGCATATATTTGCTGAACGTTACGCTTTGGACGTGTTCGCAACGGCTCCTTTTTATTTTCCTCGCCCTCTAAAGGAGTTTTTGGCACATCAACGCCTTTGGTCTTCACGGTAGCTTTGCCCTTTTTCGGACCGCCATTCTCGAGCTGTGTAGATGGTTTCTCGCCATTATTTACATCAATACACTCTTTAGCCTCGCTGTTGACATCAACAGTGGAGTCAACGATAAATTTCGGTGGAGTTACTTTGTCGCCGTTTTCGTGATTTTCGGTCGTCGTAGTACTTGAATCAAGTGAATCGGTGGAACTTACAGCCTCTGAGGACGATACTGAGGTGCTGCTCGAACTGCTGCAAACGCCAGAACTTCCTTCACCGTCAACATTCTTTGCTTTTAAGAAGGGCGACGACGGTTTATCGTCTTTGAGCGAAGCTGTTTTCTCTTGTCTCCCAAGCATGTTGCTAGTGTACTTCTCAATAACTTGCTCAATCGGCATTGAGGCTTCTTCGTACAGGTGGTTGACATTCTCTTCGTCTTCATCACTGTCTTCCACAGCTTCTTTATCTTTTGTCATTTCCTTCAGGATTTTCACGACTTCCGTCGTCGCAATACTTGCATCGAAACCAAGAAAAGCCTCTTCTAATGCCTTCTCAATTTCGCCGATTTTGTACAACTCTAGAGACTTCAAATAATCAGGAAGCTTCTGTGAACAATACAGTGCAACCTCATGCCCACCATGCCCATCGTAAACAGAAAAAAACGACGTATCTTTATCATATTCCAATATGCAATTATGTGCATCCTAAAATAAGGAAAATCAATATTACATTCGCGTGGAATACCACGGATCAAGTAAATCCAATTGGAATTGCATGTCTTATTAAATTCAAATCAGCGGAATGAGTTTAACATTTAAAAGGCGGTTTGAGGTTAGAAAAGTAGAAGATTGGCGCTCACCTCCTGGCTAATGCGCCAGCCCTGCATGGAACTCGACCCGCAGGCGAACAGCTCGCTGATCTCCTCAGCGGAGATCTTCTCCGTGATCGGTTCCGAGAGATAAGAACCCATGGTACAGTTGCAGTGCGTTAATCAGACGAGTTCTCAATGACAACGTTGAAGGCAGCGAGCACGAACTCTGCCGCCAACCGAGAGACGAAACGATGTGCTGCGTTTTGCAAGCGACAGCATGCAAAAGGTGCGCGTGAAAATGTGTACGCGACCGGCGACAATTAAAGGGATCAGGTGAAATAGAGCGATAGCAAGCCGGCTTACATGTATGAGCGCACTCGAAAGCGGCGTATTGCGTGCCGAGTGCACTTTCAGCGAATAACCGCGCGCGAACGTTCGACGTCCACGCTTCGGCATATTTTCGCTTTTTTACCGGTACAAACTTGAATGGATTACAACTGATGGCGCTACTAATAGTTTTAAATTTGTTTGTTTGGTTGCATAGCGTGTTACAACTATAAACATACCAAGAAACATGTCAAGCACAGACGAAATGTAGTGTTTACGGATATCATGGAATTATATGGATTACTATAAATAGCCAGTGTCGCTATCTACCAGTCGGAAACAATATTTTGCAGCAATTCAATGAAAACTCATTATGTACCATTGGAGTTTAAAACTCAGCATCAAGTAACGATTGTATATGCGCTTATCGATACCTGAAGAATCGATCTAAAGGTAGTATTGGTATTTATCTATATCGATAAATACCCCCTAGTTTTATATGTGGATTTTTATAGTAATAATTTTCATCATAATTATTCGTCGGTGCAGTAATTTTTGGCAGTAAAACTGATTGTTTGTTTTTTGATATTTATATTTTAATTGCTTGGAATGTACCTTGCTACTGAGTAACCATACAGGCGAATACATTACATTTGCTATTATTACTCAGTAATAAGTAAAAACCTAAGAAAACCACTACACAAGACTTTCTGTTTTCCAGTCGCAGTGTTCCACACGCCAATCGAAGTGCAATTTGTTTCAATTGGCGCGACGAACGTCGACCGCGTACAAAATAAATAAAAAGATCCTTCCTATGTGCTAAGATCTGTTGTTGTTTTTCCTCTAGTGTCTAAATGTTATAAAAAATTCGCTCCACGTTCTTGATCCTATCGAGGGGGGATGATTATTAAAGTAACATTACAATTAACCTACGACACCGAAATAGCCACAGAAAGAGTGCGCCACAAGAAAGGGTGCATGTGTGTTGGGCGAGCATTGAGTCCACATCCGCCTTACGACGGGAAGCCGGATGGTGGTTGACCAGGAACTGAGTACTGAGGCCTGAAGTTGGCAAAGTTAGCGGCGGCGGCCGCCGCTGCAAAGCCCGGCAAGTTGCTAGCGTTGAAGCCTGCGGGGAACTGACTCATCACTTGCGCTAAAAGAAAAGACAAGTTAATAAATTGCTGGATTGATAGCAGCTTAACTTACTTGCTGGAGTCGCATTCGTCGATGATGTCGCCGCCAAGCGTGACAGTATACTACGTTCCGACATTTGCAGTCGTTGTGCTACAGGTGGGATACGAGCGAGTGTCGCCGGTAACCGCGACACATCTGACTTCATATCGCTGAGTAGCTCTTCCAACTGATTGAGCACCTTGTGCAGCACAGCGTTCGCCGGCTTATTACCTGCGAGCGACTCTTTGCTCAAGTGTTGATGACTTTCGGCCAAGCATTCCACCTCAGCGAAGCGCGCATTCAGAGACATCGCTGGATGATTGGGATCCTGCGTTAGATTCAGGTATGCTGCACGTCGGAGTTGTTCCTCGATTACCAACGCTTGCTCCAAAAGCTAAATCAGAGACAATATCATAATGTAAGAAGAAATATGTAGAAAAGAAGTCCTAAAAGGATTCTCAAAATACAATCGTACCTTAAATCGTCTAGCAAGAAATTTATTCTTAATTTCCAAAAAGTTTCCTTTTCCCACATCCATTTTGAAAGGTTCATTGATGATGGTGAACCTAGCATCTGCTTGAATATCCTGCCACCGGCCGTAGCCATGCGTTACGATACCTGCCAGCAGCCAGTAATCATGTCGTCGATGCCAAATTTCATACTCCCTTCCTGGTGCAGCCGCTTTCTCTTCATTCAACCACAACGTGTGCAATTCAGTAAAGCCGCCATCAGCAATGTTAAACATAAACTTCCTCTTTGCCTCCTCTTCATCCTTGGCGCTATCTTCCTTCTTTACTTCAACAATCACACATTCATCATCATCCTTCTCCTTGGCCTTCTTATCTTCCTCCTTCACTGCAGGGACAGCATCGTCCTTTTTTTCCTCCTTCACCTCGGGTTTAACATCGTCCGTCTTGACCTTGTCATCCTCCTTTTCCTCTTTAACTGAAGCTGTATCTTCAGACTTCTTATCTTTCTCTTCTTTCTCACTGGAGGTGTCTGCGTTCTCTGGCGATTTTTCATCCTCTTTTGCAGGTGTGTTTTCTTCCTCGTCCTTCTTTTGCTCATCTTCATCCTTCTTCTCTTTGGTGTCCTTATCAATAGCAGCTGTTTCACCACTTGCTTCTTCCTTGGGGTTGGAGCTAGCCTCACCATTCTCCTTTTCTTTTTCGCTATCGGTGGCCACGGTCGGTGTGGGACTCGCCGCGGCACTTGTAGCCGGTGTAGCGCTCGTACTCGTCGTCGCACTCTTTTCGCCCTCAGTCGGCGTTGTTGACAAATCAACCGTGGCATTAGCCGCCGCCGCTGCCGCCGCGGCAGAAGCTGCTTCCGCAGCTGCCTTCGCCGCTTTCTTCGCTTCGATAGCTTTACGCACCGCCTCCGGCATGCTATACTCGCCATTGATGTGCTCAAACTCCTGAACCTTCTTCCTAATCAACGACATCACACCAATCCGCGTAAGTACGTGTTGCCGACTTAAACCCTCCCTGGGTACACCGTCCGCGAATGTTTCTGCATTATCTGCACCCGGCTCGCAGAGATGTCGCATGAAAAGCGAAACATACGCCTTGAAAATCTTTTCAGATTTCCCTCGTAAATCCCGGACCAACCATTGCGAGTTGAAAGCATCCTGTGGAGGCATACCATATCGCATGATGGCATTAAGGAATGCTTTTCTTTGCCTAGCATTGAAGCCCAGCACCTCGATATTTCCTCCGACACGTGCCAAGAGTGGGGGAAGAGGACGATCTCGTTCATCCCTTCGCTCCATGCGACGCTTACTACGACGATTGATATCACCCTCGTTCTTTTCGTCAAAGTCATCATCCTCTTTGTCTTCATCAGACGCTCCCGAAAAGTCAGAGTTGTTATAATCAGAAAGATTCTCCTGCCATGTGCTATCTTCTCGCGTGTCCGTCGTCATACCGCCATCATTATAGTTCACCTGCTTACGGACACGTTTACCCTTACCCAGAGTACGTGCAATATCCTCTTGTTGTTGTTCGTAATGATGTCGAAGCAGTTTGATCCAATATGCAGGATCGGTATTCTCTGCTTCCTGTTTAATGATCTCCGTATCAACCTCTTCTTCAACGTCACCTTCCTTGGTAGCATAACTAGCCACTTTGAACGAACTGAGGTATTCGTTGGCCCAACTTTCTTTTTGTTCGATACCCTCTTTCGTTCGATCCAAAAGCTCCCTCACAGCTTTGTCGTCATAATGAATAGCTTCATCCTCCTTGCCCTCATCTTCTTTGAACAGTTCTTCGGTACCAAATCGCAGAATATCATCCAACTCCTGTTTTGTGAAATTAGCGCCCTTGCCGCCCATTCCAGGACGCACCACAAGATGTGTCAACATCATTTTCCTCTTGGCCACCTGCGTAACACGCTCCTCTACGGAATTTCGCGTTACGAATCGATAGATCATCACTTTATTGGCCTGACCGATACGATGAGCACGTGAAAACGCCTGAATATCATTATGAGGATTCCAATCAGAATCGTAAATAATAACAGTATCAGCAGTAGCCAAATTGATACCCAAACCACCAGCACGTGTTGATAACAGGAAGACAAATTGTGGGGCTCCAGGTGCATTGAAACGATCGATAGCTTCCTGACGGAGACTTCCAGTAATAGCACCATCAATCCTCTCATACTTATAGCCTTCACCTTCAAGATAATCCTCGAGAATATCCAACATTTTTGTCATCTGCGAGAAGATTAACACACGGTGACCCTGCTCTCTTAAAATTTTTAACATCTTAGACAGCAATACCAATTTACCGGCAGCTTTAATCAAACTTGAAGTCTCATAATTTCCGCTTGGTCCCAGGGGAGCTTCTTCAGACGCAGCCGGGAATAGATACGGATGATTACAACACTTCTTCAGATCCATCATGATGTTCAATAATGACACTGACTGACCACCACCTTTCGGATTAAGTGCCTCGAAGTTACGTGTCAAAATGTACTTGTAATATTTCTTTTGCATTGGCGACAATTCGACACGAACGATAAACTCAGACTTTGACGGCATGTTCTTCAATACATCAGCCTTCAAACGCCGCAGCATATGGGGACCCAACATTTCATGCAATTTTTTAACTTGATCCTCTTTCGATATATCAGCAAATTCGTTCTGGAAAGCGCCCAAATCATTAAACTTCTGACTGTTGAGGAAGTTCAACAAGTGGAACAACTCTTCCAAGTTGTTCTGTAGAGGCGTACCAGTCAACAGCAATTTGTAGGAAATATTATAACCTGCCAAAAGCCGGAAGAATTTACTCTGATTACTCTTGAGACGATGCGCTTCATCGACGACGAGTACTGCCCAATCGATCGAACCCAAACATGCAGAGTCGATCGAAATCAACTCGTATGAAGTCAAGAGGACGTTGAACTTGATTGAACTCGCGCGAATCTTTCCAGCACGTCCCGAGCGCGTTGCATTTTCCTCAAAAGACAACTCGTTTTCCCTAATCACGGAACGACAATCCTTATCACCAACGTAGGTAATACAGTAAAAGTCGGGAGCCCATAGTTCAAACTCTCTCTCCCAATTGATAATCGTCGAGAGGGGAACGCTCACCAAGAAAGGGCCTTTACAATGACCTTCTTTATATAACGAGTATAAGAAGGTGATCGTCTGAATAGTCTTACCAAGACCCATCTCATCGGCAAGAATTGTGTCTATTCCTTGTCCCCATGAATATCTCAACCAATTCAAACCTTCCAATTGATAAGGATGCAACTGCATACCAGTTTCGGTGAAATAATCGGGTTGTTTATCGCATTTCTTCTTCAAATCCGTAGTAGGCTTCTCTGGAGGTGGTGTATAACGCCTTGGTGTACTGCGGTCATCATCATCGATAAGTTCACGGGTTTTAGACTTCTTTCCCTTTTTGCCTTTGCGCTTAGAATTCTCATTCAAACATGCGGAACGCAAATCAAAGTAATACTCAATAGCTTGCTTTAACCCGGGAGCGGAATCATCCTCTTCCTCCCAAGTACATTGATCATAGGGTAGTTCACGCCATTTTACGTAATACAACGTACGACCATCCCTCGTCGTCCTATGATTGATGATCCTATGAACGATAAGCCACTCTGGTTTGACACCATACTTGTAGAAGCGATCTTCGAGTTCATTATCACGCTCATGCCCGATATTCTGCAGCCGTTTCACGCGATTATCGCTCTCATCCAAGGGTTCCTCGAGTTTGGGCGGCTCTTCCATATCGTACTTCCGCGAATAGCTTCGGAACATCAATGGATGATAAACGTCAATCTGTAGTTCGGTCGCCCAATCACAGTGCCAATATGACTTCTCGTGCCATTTGACGAAAAACTCGCGTTTGCGCTGTGGTTTGAGTTTCTTCTTCTCAGCGGGGGTAAGTTCCTCCCCGTCTTTTCCAGCCGCTGGTGGTACCTCCACCCAACGCCAGGTGAGAATCTTACTTACTTTCCCCATAAGTGGTGGGCAACTACACCGCGGACACTTCCAATCTCCATCGGGGATTTCCGACAGTGGTGGATTCAAACAATGAGTGTGATACGCCCCCGGACAAGAGTCACAACAAAGTAACTCACCGCCATCTTTGCACACTCGACAAAACTCTTGATGCTCGTCGTCGTCCTGTTCAGCGGGTCCTTCATTCTCACAGTGCGGACAACTCCACTTACCTTCGGGAGTATCCTCTAACTCGGGGTCTAAACATACCAAATGATACGCACGCGGGCAGGTATCGCAGAGGATGATCTCACCACCTTGCTGACACACCTCGCAGTAATCCTGATGCTCGTATTGTTCCTCACCGTCTGGGCGACCACTGGGCTTACTCTTCTTCTTTTTCTTGCTTTTGTTGCCGATTTTCGTCTTTGCCTTGCGACGAGGCGCTGGCGGTGCATCTTCGCCTCCTTCAGCGGGCTGAACAGGAGCCTCTTCGGCGGCCTCACCTTTGCTGGATCCTTCATATCCGTCTTGCAACATTTGCTCGAACTCCATGTCCGAGTCGCGATCGGATCCGTTGACACTGGCCTCTCCGTCGTCTTCCGAACTACCACGCTCGCGTTTACGTTTGCCGAATTTGATCTTCAACGTTGGGACCTTAGTAGATTTCTTCGAGGACTTCTTATTGCGAGATGCTCGACGTTTCTTGCTGCGAGAGTCATCATCGTCGTCTTCATCCTCCTCGTCTTCGTCATCCTTCGGGGTTTCTTTCGCGGCACGTGAAGACCTGCTTGGTTTGCTGTATTCCGAATCGGCGGCTGTTGATGTCTCGGCTTCAGATTGAAGATGCGGGTTGATGTTTGAGAATTCACGCCATTTGGCGGCGACCAACATCATTAATTTTGACATTGGAACCTAGAACGGAATTTCAATTTAAAGCCCCCTAAAGTTTATGACGAATTAATACCTTTGGATTTTCTTTCGCCAACATTGGCCTCACATGCTGTTGGAACAGTTTGTATGTTGTTAAATTGGCAAAATCTGATTCGCTGTACTCCAGATCGACATCAACTAGACCGAAAGTCGAGCAAACTTCTTCAATTGTAGGCATTCCAGCTGTGGAAGTAAGAAATGATTACAAGTCTTTAAATTAAAAAAAGGAATAAAATAAACGAATAAAACAGGAGATATGTATTTATATGTATTTCCAACTTTTACACCGGGGATGTCAAACTCGCGGCACACATGCGGTCAATGTCCAAGACGCAAATAAAACTTTTATTTTATTCTGAAGTAATAGTATCACCGAGATCCTCGCTTGAGATGTCAATTTTCCTCAAAGGATCTCTTCTCTGGAACCTTAATTTTCCGGCAATTAAATTTCCCTGATTACTAATAGTGCGGCCCATCGGAAGTTAAGCATTGCATTTTTAACCATAATCGACTTTCCAGTTTGACACGAGATGATGACATGAGATGATGAAAACAATTTGTTCAAATAGGAAAATTCATCTTACCTCCTCCACTACTCGATGTATCTTGTTGTGGGGTAGCTGGAGCTGAATGTTTTGCAGAACTACGTGATTTGCGCCCTTTCTTACTACTCCCAGCATAATCGGAATCACCACCATTGTTGTCTTCTTCAATACCGTAATCACTCTCCTAGCAATAATAAACAATATCAAAAAACATACTTGACAACATCAAAATGTTAATTTACTCACATCACCACTATCATTCTTCTTCTTTTTCTTCTTCTTCTTGCCCTTTTTCTCCTCACTTCGAGCCTTGCGTTTCTTTCCCTTTTTAGACTTTCTCGCAACATCGGGTTCATACTCATCATCATCCTCTTCTGCCTTTTGTGGCGCTTCGTCAGAATCCGCAGGCGAATTGTCTACCTGTTCATTGCCGCCGTCATCATTGCCCTGTTCTTCATCACCTAACAGATTATAACAGTATAAGGATTATAACAATATAAGGATTCAAATTGCAACCGGTGTCCAGCAATATTGTGAGGTTAACAAAATGACAAGTAGTCAGTAGGTTTAGATAGTAAATTCACGCTAAATGCATAAAACCAAACATATTGCCTCAATCGCATCCGTACCTGGAGAAAAATCTCGAATTGTTTCAAGTCGTCCATTTTGTTAAGGGAGCCCCGAAACATTTCGCCTTCTCTCTCGCACTCCCTCCACGTATATCAACTTTCCGTGTGTTGCTCACGGCATAAAGAAATAATGAGCGCCGTGCAAGTATAATCATGGGCGTATTCGAATCGTCATCGCGGCATTTCCACAGTGCTGTGTTATGCATGTTTTTATTTAGTGTTTGGACGACAATACTTATTTTACCCGCGACAATTTTCCGCGTTTTGTCCGGGAAAACATTTTCGCGAGATGCACAACAAACCGAGTTAAATCAAACAGACAAACAAGCGCAAGCGTTGCAATGCAATCGCATCCAGCATGCTTATTTTTTGGCGAATGCCAACTTTTTGGCGAGCACGGCGTCTTCACCGCTAACCGTTAGGCGGACGAATTGATAGCATGAATGCATGTGTGTATGTGCACTTACCGGCGTAGGATTCATCCAATTCTTCGTCGGACGCCATCGTCACTGACGGCCGTGCGAAGTCCCGCTTGAACGGTGGTTGGCACGCGCGTGCTCTACGAGTTCGCCTGCGTGCGTGTGCGTGGGGTTTAGCTTCGTCGGCGGGCCGACATACACAATCGCGCGAAGGAGGCAGCGGGCGCACACGCTTCACATTCAACACACTCGCGCGAAGAGAGATCGACGACGCTCTTTCCACTCACACTGGCTCACGCGTAACGTTATGGCGGCTCGCTGTCGTTCGACGACTGGCGCATGCGCAGAAATACGCGCGCTCAATACCTAGCGCCCTCTGAGATTTTAATTTTAAACAGACTCAATCAATTCAATAATTTTAATGATTCAAAGAGGACGCCACTCGACTTTTCCTTGTACTTCCCCTAATTTACTCTGATTCAAACCAAGGGAGTAATCTGATTTTTAAAGGGGTGCAAATGACATTTGGTGAAGAAACAAGACGAATAAAGTTTTATAAAACAAAATTGGCAAGTTTATCCGAATTAATATGAACAAGTTGACGACAAACAAATGCAGAATTGTTATATTTCGCTATAAAACAAAACTACTAAGATACATCGTATCACTTAGTGTTCGGCCATTTTTAAAATAACATACATGAATAAATTTAAGCGTTTTAGAATTCACTGATACATTCACTCGAGATTATACAACATTCCAATGATACTTTGGATAAAGTGTGTTTAGTGTGCTAGAATTCAGAGAGGGTTGCTGTGCACCAATTACGATTTACTGTAGAGGAAAGTAGGATGGCAGCACTTGCGAGTACGTGTCTTCATCCACCTCGCTGAAGAGGCAAAAGACAACCCGTTCGATTTTATCTTCGTACATCTCGAGAGCGCGTCGTACCTCCTGAGCGCTCACGTGTGCCGCCGGCCTCACCGGATACCCGTAGATGCCTGTCGAAATCGACGGAAATGCGATCGTCTTCAGGTTGAGCTTGGCGAGCATTTCCATCGAGCTTCGGTAGCACTTGTGTAGATATTCGGGACGTTCCCCTTGTGGCCCCACGGTCGATATGACAACTGTGAAAGGGATGCAAAAACATAAGAAGCAAAGCTATACATTTAGATGGTACTTAATTACGAGTAGATTAATTTACCTCGAGCAGGAAGTTGGTAACCGCCGCTGACTTTCACTTCCCCCACATTGCATCCGCCATGTGTGCGATTCTCAGCCAGCAGGAATGGACCTGCCGCTCTATGAATAGCGCCATCTACACCTCCACCCCCGAGAAGAGATTTGTTGGCGGCGTTCACGATTGCATCTACCTGTGATCAGATCAATGCGGATGCAAAGTAATGAAATTAATACGACTACAAACTGCAAGGAAACTAATCTGAAAGTTTTCTCAATTAATGCAAAGGACACACCTCGAGTGTTGTTATGTCACCGCGAAAGATGCTAATCTTCTTGCACAGTTTCGGATTTTTCGTTGAGTTGATGCTGAAGTCGGGAGCCATGGGACTTTTCTTCGGCGCGTGCTTCTTGGTGAGGATATACTCGTCCCACGTCGGCAATTCGTCAACGTTCACGAACGCATCGCCGCACCTGTATTCTTTACGCTTGTCGTGCAAAGACATCTGCAAGTAGCGCTTCTTCTCCTCCTGCCACGTGCTCATCTTGCTGGTGGCGGCGGAGACGGTGGCGGCCGACTGATGGCTCTGGTAGTTGGCTAAATGGCGCTGTAGTACCTGTCCGTGTTTGATGCTGGACTGATGTGAGAGGACCATGTACACACTGGCCCCCGCTCTGAAAATGCGCGTGTGCTTGTTTAACCCTTGCAGCGACAATTTGTACGACATCTCGACGATGCTCTGCGAGATATCTGACTACGGAGGTATACGTCGAAATAATTGGAGAAGAGGAAAAAACGAAACAACAGCACTGATAAATTAGTGACACATTGTCGCGGCTGGTTTCGGAATGTTTTATGCTGTCGCCATGGCACTATCGAAGTTGCCATTTTGTGTTTTATTTACTTTGATAGATAGGTACGTTTCCCTTCCGCGTTATAATGTTATATCGCCACATTTATTCAATTTATTAGATAAAATTATTTACCCCACATGGCTAGTAAATTAATTTATGAAATCGGTATGTGATACAGGGTAGCTCAAATCTGATTATAGTATTAATCTGCTGAAGCAAAGACTACTGATAATAGTTGCAGCGCTATTAATATGTCTGCATTTTTGTATATTTTTTGCATTTATAATCGCAATATGTTTTAAGTTTTAGGATGAAAAATGAAGAAACCAGTATTTTTGGCATTTCCAGTGTTTGCTTCCCCTCTGCTCCATATATTTTGTAACTTCTAATCATGCAGCTCTAGATGTAACTTATCTTCAGCTATTTGATGGTTTCTATTCAAATATTTGTTTAATTATGTCATTATCAGATTTTCTGCCCCCTCCCCCCCACCCCATACCACCCATATTCACACTCTGTTGTTTTATCCCTTGTTGTTTGTTTTCATGCCCTTACTTCGATATGTATGGTTAGGTAATATTTGGTCCAGACACTATTATCCTAAATATTTCCTGAATTTCCATTCAGTATTCAGAGTATTCTACTACTTTGAATAGTTTGATACAAAAATGAAAAAGAGTGCAAAACGATCTTACAGAAACACAATTTATAAAACTTCATTCATAAGGCCGAAAAGCTGAAAAATGCAATTTGCTTATTTATGACACGAACATTTGAGTACAACACCTTTACTTATATTATCTTTTTCCACTGTTCCGATATACGATTCCAATCAATGAAAAGCAGCACCCCCTTTTTGCGACGTCGGCCATATTTTTATGCGTTTAGACTTTTTTTCTTCAATTAATCCTGGGAGGTCAACATCACTAGCACTGCGACCAGCTTTGATCTGTTGTGCATAAGCGTTTAGACACTAAACTCAAAAAAGTTCATAGTTGTTAATCGACCTTATAGAAAAAAAAACACATATATGAAAATTCATTAATTATACCAAATAATGCCTCCGAGGCGTAAACATCTTAGTTAGTTAACGGAATTCGCAGGACAAGAATAAATAATATTTAAGAAGAACTGATATCTTTTTTACGACGTTATTAGTTATATTATCCTTTTCAGTGTTTCGACTTGCTCTGTATCAATCAATTAAAAGCATAAACGAGAATAAACAAATTTCAATATACTTAATTTTTGTTTACATCACTTTTTCACCCCGGTGCTGCCGTGTATTATACTAACATAAGTACTCCTAATCTAATCGCGAAAATCCCCTTAAAACATACTCGAATCGATAAGCAGTTCTAGGATAGTTCCACACATACATACATACATACAAACACCAGGTATTACGAATCTCAGCACAACGCTATCCCTTGAGATGTATCAATGCGTCGATTTGAGTTGTTGCAAACTTGTTGATCCGATCAGCACGGATGTGCACGTCTTGTTTGAACGATACGACGCAGCCGCGAAACACGTGTGAAAATACACATCCGACGCGCGTCCGCGAAAAGTGCCTGGATACACTGGACTCCCAACTCCAGATGCGACAACGATGTGCTTCGCAACACATCACGCTCCGGTGCTAATAAACTAATAAACTAAATTCAATTTTAATCGTCAATTGTATTATGTAAACTAGTTTGCTCTCAATTAAAGCCGACTGGAAACTAATTAAAAGTTAACGAAAAGTGCGTTTGATGTGACCCCACCACGTGTGTCGGCCAATTATCAACGATCATGCGACGGTGCGACTTATTTGCCAAAGTCAATTTGATGCTGGATTTATTGGCACATTGTCTATCGCGTCAACGTGAACTATATAATCATACTTTCGAGTGCATTAATATCCGATATATATCGTCTCCACGAACCGTTATCACATCCATGATTGCGAAGTATGCTGTCGCAATGTCTACCCTCGATGGAGATAAAATGGAAATGAAGAGATATTTCCGATATATTTTTATAAGTTTAGTTTTCCTTTGTTCCGTAATCCAGGTGGGTTTACAATTTAATCCGCTTTACTTCATATACAAAATATTCCAATGGATGATGGATTATTTTCCGGCAAAATGGTTTTATATTTGTCGCGCTATTTTATTGAGGTTTTATGTCATAATAATAATAAGTGGTCCATATTCTGATGTACAATTTGTTATTGCCCATATATTCGTGTTAATTAGTCTTCCTGTCTTTATATCCCAGTTTTCATAATTGATTTATAAATTGACTGAGGGAGAGAATAATGAAGAGAAAATTGTTTTCGGTACAACTTCTATTTATACCTGATTATTCCGCAGACGACCTAGACCTAAATATTTCAAAATTATGCATTCTCATCTTCCTATCAAAACAAAGTTAACATTACTTCCGCAGTGCATTAGGCATATGTACAGACTATAAATTGATCGAAAAACGAGCTAGCACCGCAAAAATTCAGTAAAACATGCTCAATAATAAACACATCTGAATTGTATATCTCACAACTTTGCTAATGGATTGCAAAACACTATTTCACTTTATCTCAATGTATTATAAAACATGAATAATATTGAACTTAATTCTTGCAAGAATTCTTGTAAAGTGAATATAT
>WSZQ02086799.1:0-15110 GCA_019419845.2 Weissflogia rhopalogaster
AAATAATTCTATTGAATTAAGGGAAGAAAATTAATTAAAGACTTACTCAACAAGCAAACTTAAACAACCAAAGGAAACAATAGATAAATCAGTTCTTAAATGAATGCACCACAAAAACCACCGAACACTTTTGAGGTTGACACCCGAATCCGATTAATTGGTTAATAGAAGTAATTTCTGAAGAAAATGTCAGAATCTGTACGTTGATGATTATTCAATTATGCGCATGCCAATCTGTTGTCACAGTTACCGACACCCATGTATTTGTAAACGAACAACTGACCTGTGACTTTGAAAATATCAAAACAAGTATATCTTACACTCGAGCTTCTCCAAGAATGATCACAAGCATATTTCAATAACGGGTTTAATGTAGAACGTGTATAACAAAAGCGTAATTAATCGTGGAGATTGTGCGATGTGATAATGTGTCAAAATTAGGGGAGCAGAAAGCAGGAGAGTCTTACTTATAAGATTTATTTCTATACATAGGTGCGAGGCTATTCATACAGCACTTGGCATTCACGTTGAAAATGTATTTGACAAAAAATGTATTTTTCAAAGGTTCCCAAAAATATTCCCCACCACGGCATTATAATCTGCAAATAGGCAATAAAAGAATCCACGGTATGAGAGCCATTTTGACTTACGCTTACCCGCCTACTAAAGGGTGGTGGGGAGGGCGGTATTCCATAAAAACTACTTCTCTATACCATCTTTAAGGCACGAAACTTTCACATTTTAAAGTGGCAAAAGTACGATGTACTCAAGAAAAAAAGACAAATTGTTTAACTTGCAAAAAAAAAACATATTGCCCAACTAACTAAAGTATTTTAAAGTAATCTCATAAACGTAAGATGCAAACCGCCAAAAATAAACACATCAATGCAAGCGATGTCCCATTTGTATTTACTCTTCACTGGAATAGGAACTTCTAAGCTGAGACAGTACATCTCGGTTTGACTCCAGGAACATGGGCATCTTTGGTATCTATCACTATTAGGTTCCAAATGATACTTCTTAATTGATAAAAAATAATTTATACATTCGAAAATATTCAATGCAAACACATTACAATAATTGTACATATATTTGGAACATGATTCAATACAATAATAATAATGAATTCGGTCCGGGTCCATCGACCTGCACTGGTGCACATGACTACATTTGTTTTTTTTATTATGTTCGTACATAATACATGTTTTTCGATTGTTATTGGTTTTTGTGATGTTGTTATTGTTGTATTGTTGGTGTGGTTTCTTGATCGTGTGTGAATGATGTGAATTTAAGTTGTCGCTGGATACTTCTTGTATATGTTGTGGGTTGCGCATTTCGAATGTTGTGACTTTTTTGTTGGTGCGGATTTTTAATAATAAGAATTAAGTGAGTGAATTTAGTGTGAATTTTATAATAATAAATTCACTCTTGTGGGGTACGCACCTGGGTTCGAGTCCCCTGGAACCCGTCCGCCTGGGTGGTAGACTGAAGCACTGCCAACCATGATTTTTAACAGATCAGTTGTTTATTCAAATTTTGTTATGATTTCTAAGGTTGCATAAATGTCAATAGATTGCATAATGTAAAATTACATCATTATTTAGTTTATGCCTATTTTACTTTCAGGTAGATGATATAAAATACGTTACGAAATATTAAATTACACAGGATCATTTCCGTAGTATTTACCGGGGCTATTCCCGGATTATCTAAGGGTGCTTATCTGAAGGTTTCTGATTCCAATGGGCCTCAATATCAGTGGCCTGGTGTTCGGGTCTCAGGTGGGTGTTGTTAAGAAACCACAAAATAATATAAAATATAAAATACGGTTGAAAACGGTTAGGAACCGTTGAGAGGCGGATGCAGGTGTTGCTCGTCAGTAACAGCCGTTACGTTGCTGATGACGGGCCCTCAGGGAGGAGAAGAGGAGCAAGGGGTGCGCTATTCTTGTATAAAAGCACCGTACTCACGCAAATAAAGAAAGTTCCGTCCGAGGCTTGGGTGAATGTATTTGATTTCTTGGGTTCTCCTGATTCCTTTACATCAGTGTCGGTGTTGTTTAATATCCGGTGTGTCGGCTTTGTTTAATATCCATGTACGTGCCCGCTTGGTTATTACTTTTGAGATACCTGTATACAACTGTTGGGAACCGTTGTACACGGTCGTTGAATATTTTCCAAGCTTTATGAAGGTCAAGACTGCAACTGAAAGATATTTTACGACGTGCACATTTTGCGATTTGGGTGATTTTGGAAAACTTAGCCGATTCGATGGTGAATTGTTTAGGCACGTCCGGTGGTTTCATCTTATCTTTAACGACCTCCCGCAGATCGGGCGACTAGGCTTGCGAGTGGCGAAATGTGCATCGCAGATGTTTGAGTAAAGCTGTGCCTAAGGGTAGCATTTCGTGTCACACCTTGTAGGTCTTAAGAGAGAGCATGTGGTAGACGGAGTGTGTTCGGATTGGTCCAGGGGTAGGTTGTGAGGTGGAAGATTGTGGGAGAAAGCGTTGTGGGTGTGTGGACCCCAGCCGATGTAATTGTAAACTTGCGTAAATAAAGTTACTCACAAGCCATACTTCGACGTATCTACTTCTCTCTGCTACGCAATCATCACTGTCTACGAACGGGTAGTTTGGGTCCTGCTAAAATAAAAGACCTTTGGCGTTTTCGTCAAAGGTTGATATTGTCAGCAGCCTGCCTGCTCGCAACAACAATATCAATTATTCCTTTTGTGATGGTAGCGCCACACGTACCTCCACCAAATGGTGAGTATATTTGGCTATAGGTTTTGGTTTACTCGGGGGGTTTCTGATTATCTCCTATCCCTGCTGATTACTCGCTTGGCATAAATGATAACCCGCCTAACATACCGTGAATTTCGATGGATATTTCTGGATCGTATGAGGACGACTCAGAGATCGGCAATGTCATCTCTGGATGCTGGCTGGATGTAGCTAGTATAGCTAAACAGATACCTTCTCTGATTGGCTGGCTTCACTTGATGTTCGAACATGGCTTAGGTGATGGGGTGACATTATATGACGAAGATGGGATAAACTTAACAATGTATATTAAAGCTTTTAATATAACTATATGATTGATTTACCAGTAAAATATACGTCCAACTACCAACTACTCGGTCATAGTCGAACTGCCCGTCGTTGTTCTTCTATTCGAACTTCTTACAACGCTCCCGTTGACTTCAGTGTCAACCGCTAACTATTTACTACCGACTGCGTACCGTTAACTGACTCCCATATGATGATTGTAGTTTCCGTCCACATTTGATGGCGTTGGCTCTTGATAGTCCGTTAAGTACTCCTTACCTAATTGCATATGCAATCAATACTCCTCTTTAAAGAATACTTCTTCGTGACTTGTCTTCGCTTTTTGGAAATACCTATTTGTGTCTCCCTGTTGTGTACGCGTCTTACAACAAAGAAAGTTCTGTTTCATTTGTGTGCTTTTTAGAACTATCAAATATTCCTTTATATTACATTGATCTCTTAATCTACTAAGCATGTTTCTTGGCTAAACTTTCCAGCTTCAGTTTCAAAATTATATACTAAATACTTTAATAGATTAATTTTAATCGTTCTCAAGGTGGCAAGAACAAAGAGCAAATCGGGATATTTATAAGAAAGGTTAAACGTACGGCAATTGCTTGTAAGTTGCATTGAGTGTCATTGACAGTGACCTTCAGACAGTCTTAACCAAAAGGTGGACATCTCCTTCTGCCCTTAGAAGATGTATATCATCACGACGATAAAATTTATTTCTGTGCATATTAAATTCGCGTTCTTCTACTAATTATGTTTCCGTAAGTGCAACACAGAAAACAAGACTCGTCCAGCAGAAGTTGAAAATGATAGAATAAATAGAATAAATATTCGACATTAAAAAAATCATTTCTACCAGCTTAACCGTGCAGTCAGCAGGGACGAAAGCGCCCGTTTCCGACAACGCTGGGGAATCGTGTCTCGTGCTCTTGTCTGGAGAGTCTGACCTCTGCGTCTCGGCGAGGTGGTTTGATGTGCCGAATACCTCCTGAAACGTGCTGTAGGTTACAGCTCGCAAGAATCCGCCGGCTACCGCCGACCGTGAAGTGTCAACTTTAACAGATATAGAGGTGCAGGATTCTAGATGTGGGGTGATTTCTTTACTAATAGGTGTAAACGCTATGACTAATTTTTCAACAAAATTAAGGCAACCAGGTTTAGGCTTTGATACCTGAACTGTCCTAAAAGGCGGAAGTTTATGAACGCACCGGATCACCAACTTTTTCGCGTGTCATTGTTGTTTCAATTGCCTGCTCTTTTTTAAATTCAGGACAATCATTTGACCGCAACGAATGAATTTCCTTTCATTGTACTAAAATCATGGAATCACCCCAAGGGGTGTGCTCATGAGGGGCCCGTCCGCATAAGCACTTTGCTTCACACTGGCATCTTTCTGATTTATACCCAAATGATTTCATTTGAAATAAGGAAGTGGCGATGAAACGACTATGGAAACTTTGGTGTATTGAAAGTTACTACGTGAAAGACTGACTCAATAAGTTCCACGTTTATACATCTCTTCAATATTTTCACGTCAACAACAGCCTTACAACCAAATTTATGATTTTTTTCCTGATTTCTTCAATTGAGCAACCGGGTTCGAACCGGCGACCTTTGGGGCCCAGTATCCCAAAAGTTATATTCATATTAATGTTAACTTTAGAAAGAAACCACGTACTATTATTAAAATTTACTAAAATATTTTTTTAAATATTTATAACTTACACCGGATAGCAATTTTCGCGCTGAATTCGAATCTGTTGTTACAATTTTCTTGGTATCGAGAATAAGAAGTGTATGACAAAAAATACTTTGGAAAAAACCACGTGGTTTTATTAAAAATCATTATGGTGGCGAATCAACTTATCTATATTGCTACTTATGACCCATAGACTGACCCTTACCATGTGTAGGCCAAATAACATTGGTATAGCTCAAGGGGAAGAGAAATGCCCCTCGCATACTTCCTTAATGGTATCAAGATGGGGTCCCTGTCGTGCCTCATGCTTACCCGTGCCTAGTAATGTTATAATTAATTGTAAGTGTGGTCTCCCTATATAGACGAGCGAAAATAACGCTGACCCAATTGGCATTTTAATACTCAAATTTTAGTTGATTTTGACCCTCAATCAAAACGGGTACCAACCCCTAGAGTTGACAGCATAGTCTTAAATACTGGGCCAAAGCATATTTAAAGCAATATATACCGGTAATTTTGAAACTGTCATCTCTGTCGGCGTCATAAGTATTCTCGAATAGCATATTATATAAAATATGGCTCTTACACTACGCCCCGGGGAGATTCGAACTCCCGATCTCATGTTTACTAGACAGGCGCTTTAACCAACTAAGGCCACGGCGCCGATGACGACATTTATCGTTATTTCTGGCTGTATTTACAAACTTGGTTAAACTGCAACTTATAAAAAGCTGCCCTAGGTGAAGATCGAACTCACGACCTTAAGCTTGAGCTGCTTTAAAATAGTTTCGGAAAATTTCATAGTCGCCGACGACCACTATTGCATTATTTACATCTTCATGTCTTAAACACATTCTAAAATTTTTATTCACAATTCTTAGTCCCAATATAACGTTGATGTGTAAATAGTTTTATATAATTATGAAATCAAATTACAAAGTTGGTCCGTTGGTCTAGGGGTATGAGTTTCGCTTAAATTTCTATAATCGAACTATTGCTATAATAGTACGAACAAGCATCAAACATCTGTATATATAATAATCATATCAGGCAATATCAAACCTTTTTAAAAATTCAGAACAGAGAAGCCAAAGGTGTCTAACTCTAGTTCCAGTCGACCCGAGTGTCTTTGAATTATTTCATAATTCCGACTTGAAGAGTTACTTATGGTCATTTATTGCTACGCATTTTGAATTTATCCTATTGGACGTCTTTGATCCGTCTGTTTACCAACCCATAAATGATGGCTTAGTCATCTACTGTTAAGGTATTCGCAAACATCTTTACCGTAAAACTGCAATACTACCTGCTGACAATGTCGATTTCCAGGCACTTTCTGGTACCTGATATTGCAAATTATATTTTATTTGTAGCTGCACCATCGTCGTCTCCTGTTATCTCCTTCATCGCTTTTGGTGTGGACTAGTAAATTTAATGCCGCCCCCTCGCATGAAACAGACGGGGTCTCAATTTTAGCATGCATGGACCATATCGAAAGTACCGCCATTGAAAATTCATAGGAAGACCCACAGGAGTATCTATCTCAGGACTTTGAGAAAGACGAATAATGAGGCGATAGCGGCCGCTAATATTTTGTGTGAATTTTATGTCAACGTGCGCGAAGAGAGCCGTTACAGTGTGTCTATCCCATGGATATGTGATGAATTTGTGTTGCTGGCAAATTGTGAATTAGTAGTGAATGTAATGCAAGAAATGTTTACGACGGTGGGAGGTACAAATATTTGGTACCTGGCCCACAATCCGGATGAAGGGAGAGATTGTGCCAGTGTTGGACGTAGTGATGATCGTGCCACTATGAGATGACACGATACCAGCAGTGGAGTGGAGCAGCAACGGAGAGTAGATGGTGTCAGTGTCAGTCTACATCCGTAGAGTATATCCACGTATGTGTGGCGATGTTGAGATGGTGATAAGGAATGTGATGAGTAGGATGAGTTCGAGCCACCAGGAATTTTAATGAACTCTAAGGCATCACGTTGTTTTTATTTTGAATTATTCCAGAATGATTGATTTATTTTAGTATGATTTGATTTGTGAGGTATTTAGTTTTAGATTATATCGCACTAATTTTACTATTTTCCCATATTCAGCCTTAACAAACATTTGCTGCATTTTTCTTAATAGGTGTGAGTTGTATGCAAATAACGCAACAAGCGCGGGATTCGTCGCAATTGGGCGAAACTCCTAAATGTTGTCAACAGACATAACGATATCAGAAATCAAGATTTACTCATTATTAATTTCACAGACATTCATAGAAAAAGTAGAGTGTACACTCATATAAATTCCAGTTCTCGCCTTCGGCTCGTGGCACAACTTTTCATACTCGTAAGCAATGTAGAGCATTACATACTCGTTATGCAATATACTATTTCCAATACTATCAAGTCATGTGTGGTAGTAAACAATAAACGAAGAATAGACCGTTTTTCGGATACTCCTAGATAATAGATGGTAAGAAGGAATTGTTCACAGCAGTGTTATCCGTGCAACGTCTCATCATTCGACACACACCACACATATAGCACTGGTTGCGTTTCTATTAATGTCTATTATCTACTACCAACTGTTGCATTTTGGGGATATCGGAATAAACTGTATCGCCCAAGTCGACGTTCAGAATAAGAGCGTCGCGTAGCTTCAGTTCGGTTTAGTCTGACCAATATATTTAAAAGGAGTCGAATCACGAAACGAAGCGACGCTCATAGTTTGGAGAGGGCACACTCGAGTCACACGCCAAGCTGACTCTGTTTATATTACTTTAAATTCCGTTTTAAAGGATGTAAGCGAGAATAAATTTTCGAAGCCCTTTCTGGTATCGAAAATATCGAAACCAAAGTATTGAATGAATGTGTCGATACCAAAAATATCGAAAAACTACCATGACGCCAATTTAATAACGACTTTTCTGTGTATTTACAAATCCCTAAATATATTTCCGAAATAAATCAATATGCATTATAAATTATCGATCAGAAAACTCTAACTTGTGAATAGTTTCGATTATTTGTAAATTATTATTTCATATTTCCAGATATACAAAAAAATGTAATTTAGGAATTATTTAAAGTATCAAAATATATACTACAGCCAGATTTTTATTTAATTTCACGAACTTTCGATGCTTTATACGTAAATACAAATGATATGCCTCCCAATGATGCCACCTTAGTGGTCAGGCCTGCCGTGACCTATTATGCTTTATTATTGTTTAGAATAAAGGTATAAACTCCTGACAAACATTTGTATAAATGTGCCTCAATTGCAAGAGTAGATTTCTGTAGTATTTGTGTGTTTTAATAAAACAAAATATAAAATATGGTGCTAATTGTAAGACGAAGCGTCAAAGTCATTTAGTGGTTTATGTTTTCAAAATTTCGTGTTGCAAGATGGAAAATTTCTAATTTTTAATATTTTTTTGCAAATATGGAAAACATTTATCTGAAGTCCAATATCGGTATCAAGGGCAACAAGAATCGCAAAACAGAAAAAAAAAGATCAATTATACCTGGTGCTCTAGGGTACTAGTTACATCGACATCTAGAGTAAAACAAGAAATTGAGAGTTATGAGTCGTCAGAGGAACACATTTTTGAGGAAGAGTATCAGAATTAAAAGCTATAAAATGCTTCTTTTGAAAATTTATACAATAAGAAGTGTGAACAATTGATTTATGTTCATGTTTGACCACCTCATAGTAGTGAATTTATACTATTATCAAAAATAATATAATATATAAAACAAACAAGCGATGGCTTGCCGCGTTGTGGAGCTCAGTGCTCGTTAGATCACTGTAGTTAAGCAACGTCGGTCTCCACCACCACTTGGTCTCCCCACTCAACAAGCAGCTGCGGCGCCGTTCGCGAACTCCTGATTTCGCGGTAAAAACGCGAACGAAGGTTAGGCGATTCGCTTGCAACGGTCCCCGAAAAAAACTCATATGCACAATAGTTCAGAGCAGTACCATCAATAGAGAGACCAGATCGGGCCGGGTGAAAGTTACTAATCCCTTACACTACTATGAGGTAGAAAAGGTTGTAGAATAAATAAAATAAAACACAATTGTTTGGTTTTGCAATTTTTAGGTGGCGCAGCTGAATTTCCGAGATGCGGGTTGCTGGCTATCATTGCCCAATAATTTATATAATGTTTCTAACGTATACTCGAAATATAAAGTAGTGCACCTATTAAAATTCTCTCTATTTCTACGATTGGAACAAATATACTTTCAAATAAAGGCGAAGTCTCCTTAACAGACAGAACATGTAGTACTTGCTAATTACATAAAAAAATAGCAATAGTAAGCTGAAAGTCCCAGTTATATTCTTATTATTAGCTCAGTTACTTTTGATAGCTAAACGGCTATTAGTACAATGAATAAGTCTATACTGCACTCTCTTTGACTCTCTTTGCTAAGTAGTGAGCTACTGGGTCTCGCTGAATTCAAGAGGAAGCCGGTCAAAGAGATTCTAGCCTTTTCGAAGGTAATCTCCGTTATTGGCCCATAGTATTGAACCCTGTACAATATACCAAAGTTGGACGCAGAGCTAGTGGCGTTGTCCACCAAGGATTAATATAAAAAAACTAATTATCTAACACACTCACTTGAAATAACGCATTCCACCGTGTTAAGAACCCACAAAATATAACGAAAAATCGGTTGAAAACTGTTAGAAACTGTTGAGAGGCGGATGTAAGTGTTGCTGGTCAGTAACAGTTGGTACTGAGGGCGCGAACTAACAACGGTTGCTGAGGGCGGCCCCTCATGAAGGCGTAGAGAGGCAAGGGGTGCACCATTCTTGTATAAAAGCACCATGCTCGCGCAAATTAGGAAAGTTCCGTCCGAGACTTGGGTGAGTGTATTTGATTTCTTGCGTTCCCCTGAATCCCTCGCTTCGGACAACGGGTAGCCACCCGACAGCAGTCCTACGAAATTAGTCTGATAGTCTTTGGCTACCTGAAAGCGTCGGCCTGGTGATGTTCACGACACACTGATTGCAGACGGATATGTCCCCATATTTCGGATCGCACTTGAACACAGCTGTGCTGCTTATTATACAATAAATAAATACATACAAAAGTATAATACACAAACTATTATATAATATAAAAATATACGATTTGCTACTCATTCATTAAAACTGGTCTTCGACGTTTTGTATTTTCTCTTATATTTTTATAACTATAACCAATGTCTCCCCCTTCCCCCAACCATTGTATAACATCCCCGATCTTCTAATCATATATATTTGCCACCTCTCATTCCGAGCCATAAATCCCTTGACATATACCTGACACAACACACACGTCATATATTCTTTTCCCATCTGAACTTTCCTACCTTGCTCCATTGATTCGGGCCTCGACCGGATCATTCATTTTTATCTATATATGCCAGTATGCGATTCAATTGGTATCTTGGATTGTACGTAGTGCTAGTTATGGATTCCTGTCGGATTTGTCCCTATTTCCAGCACCCTTACCGCTAGGGCTCCTCCCTCCTCCAATTAGTCTCTTGGTGGTATTCCTGACCGACACCTTCTGATTCATATGCCTTTCTTCTGGTCACACTTATTCCCTTACGTACCCACCACTCCCATGCCGACTTAACTAACCTTTCATTCTCCATTCTATTCAGTATCTCCTCATACCTGGCCACCCTGCCTATCGTTTCCCATTTGATCGACATTGTTCCAATTCTGCAGCACTATGTACCTAGGAGTGGATCTTTCCAAACCAATGCATATTCTCAATAATATATTCCAGTTATTGACCCAGATTTTACCCCCTTTCACTTCAATCCAAGCACCCCTTGCCTTACCTTGCACCAATTTCATATGTTCTCCCCACTATCCATTCGCATTAAACATAAAACCCAAGTATTTGAAAACATCAACCCTTTCAATCAATTCACCCTTCCATTACTATCTGCCCACATTTCTAGCCCCACCTGTATTTTTAAATATCATCCATTTAGTTAGCTTTTTCGTATATCTTGACGTTGTTCCTAAAACTCTTATTTTCGTAAAATTTAGTCTAGATATATGATATTTTTTGTACTTCTTGTCTTAGCATATTGTAAACTCTCGGTCGTTGGGATTAATAAAACTTCTGCGATCCAAATCCAGCGATGAGTCTATACCGAAATCCTGAATCTGGATTTGGCTATCCAATGGACTTTTCAAGTGCAGTTAACCTCACCTTCATTGTTAAGTTAATCGTTTACAACACCGGAAAAATAATATGCGCACTGGGTATTGCAAAAAATGTTGCAAATTTTCAGTTGGCGCGGCGCGTCGTTCAGTACCCGACAATGCAATACAAAGTATTGTAAATATAATACTTTACATATTTTCTTCGCTTTACTCCTTTATTAATATTTTTAGGGTTACGTATATATGAAAATTTGAAAAAAAAAAAAATGTAAATACATTCAATGTGCTATGCACAGGGAAATTTTTACCTTAATAGGAATTTCAATGTAAATACTGCGGGGCACTCCAAGGGAATGTGAAAAATATCTTAGGCTCAAAATGCCTGTATAATTTTCTCCCCGTTTGGACTTTTCTGTTGGTTATATAGCTGACAATCATGTTTTGCATTCACTGATGGATCTACTTGAGGAAATCTATGCAGGAAAATGCCTGAGTCGTGTTGGCCACCAGAGGCAACGCACTTCTAACATATTAAATGAATGAGTTTCAAAGTATTTAATTAATAACCTGCACTGCATTGTTAAAATTGCCAAAAACACAACAGATATATGTGAACATAGCGACCCCTTGTAGGAGTTTCTCATTCAGTGAACCAGATCCCCCATAAAGCCTAAAACTCTCTTTTTTCCTCTAAGACATGGAGGCTCTTCCTCCACAATTTGCCGCCGTAGACGCTGCAGCAATGAAGCTGAGTTCAATGCCGGGTGGTAGCGAAAGAGGTTGCGGCCAGTTTTTGGAAACATTCAGTCCTCTTTATGGCATACTTGAAACTCCGAAAGTGTTTTACTACTGTACAACTCCAATAGTAGTTTCGGGTTTTTGAGCATGTCCCTAATAAAATCAGTCTTAAACTAGAATCCGAAGCGAGCACACCTACACAACAAGCACTATCCTCAACCTCCTTTGGCTACTAGTTTATAGCTCTTGGGGCTCACTAGCAGTCTTAAGTTTCTCTTGCATCACCTTCGACAAGAAGTGCATGGATTCTCATTATTACAAATTTTTACATTTATAATGTGGCTGTTTGCCACCCACCCCCGCCTTCCAAAATTCCACTTGGAGCTCGGGTATTAGAATTTATTCGTAATTAGGCGAGGTTTGATGCCTAAATATTTCACTCAGATGAAATACTATTGTCAATATGCAATTGAAAATGCAAGTTTCCGCATGCAACAGAAATGATTTATTCTGATTAACTTTAATTTGTTTCCTACAGTAATTATTTTAGATTAACATTCTGATACAAACACTTAATATTACTAATTTCCAAATAAACATTCGAAGTATTGTCAGACATAATTGAATATGGGAAGGGTGGACACTAATTAAACAAATACCAACGAACGCATGAGCAATAGTAAAGTTTCGGGGAGAAATTTCAGGGACCTCTCAGATTCAGGCGTAAGACAGGAGATGAACTCTCTTCTTTGATTTTTTTGGATTGTGCAGGCGAAAGAACTTGCTAGTCATACGATTTACGTGGTTGTGTGAAGTTGTCTAAGGCTTTGTTTCGCGTCCAGGTGTTGGTGTCGACTCACAAAAATCCCAGGTGCGACATCACCCCGAAGAGCTTTAGTACATTTAATTAAAAGACATAGTAAACATAATTAACTAACTAAAAGAGATTCCTAGAAAATAAACTAATTAATTATCAAGGCAAGGGTGGTAACGGCGATTTTGGGCTCCAAGTGCACCAATGGTTTACACTGGACTAGCGTTCGGTACTTTTTCGAATGTTTTAGAAAATGTTTGTTCCAAAATCTTCTTTATATATAAATCTTAATAATTGAAGGTCATGCCGATGAAAACAGAAGTACATGCGTTAATGTATTTGTTACGCGGTATCCACTACCTGCGCCCGACATTGCCTGTATTTGCCGGCATCGGTTCTCTAGCTGTCTAGTTCGTCAAATGTGGGCGCTTTCTCGCTCGTCATGTCGCAGCCGTTTCATTTCTGCGGCGGATATAATGATATATGCACTCGCGTCGTTACGTCGTTGACTCACCCCGTGTGTTTGTGCACCGAAATTCTTGCCGGCGGATAGACCACGTTTTCGTATCCGGTTTTTGAAGGTCGAAACGTTATGCGGTAGTCGCGGTTTTTTGAAACATTAATTTATTTCCCGTTGTTAGCGCGGGACTAAACTTAACTGGATCTTCAGCTAAGTTCCTTGAGTTATCACGAAACAACTTTTGCTCAAAGCTCACCTCAGACGTCAAAGTTCAAAATACACGAAGTACAAAGCACAACAACTTTATTCAAACGGCACAATGAACACACAAATACAAAAGTAAAAGACAAGTTAACACGACAACTCACCAGAGGAGAAATAGACTGAATCGGGCTCGAACCTCGCTTTTATGATGGCGCAGCGCCGCCTCCCCATTGCTGCTGAGCGCATCCCCAACATCTTAAGCATAGTGGCGCAGCAAGCAACCCCTATCTTAAGCAACCAACTTAAAAGTATTTATAGCTGTTTGTAGCTGTTCAGCAAATGATCCAACAGATGTCTCATAGATGATGTGATTGCGACACCAAGAAAGTAGTATCTCTGACACAGTTCGTTACGTGCCTTGCACTTTTATCGATTGCCGCACAATATACCGTTTTTAAAAGCAAGTTTCTTTTGATCATGTGAATGCGTAATGTCTTCAACACAGTACATTCATCTTTGTGATTAATTTCACTAGTCCTTTGATAAGCGGACATTGCGCACAGTAGCTTCTACGAGCGTGCCACAAATGATTTTTCTTCTCCTGTTTTATATTATGCATAACGACTTTGTTTAAGTAATGATATACACAACCTATTGTTAGTCATAACAGTGCTAGTAGATCAATATATTTTAGTATTGTTTTCATTTCGAAATGTCAAATATATGCTAAAAATGTCATGGCCTATTTGTTTGCAAAGCATACAATGCAGTTATATTTATATAGTATGCAGTGTTGCACTGCTTTGCATTGAATCCGTGTCGAAGCCCTCTCGGTGCGGCTGCGATAAAATAAAAGTGATCGGCCATGGGTGAAACAATCAAACAAGACCTATGAATTCAATACATTAATATTAATATTTATGTAACTTTCGTACAGAACATTAATTATCAGCAAGAAAATTAAAGCTAATCATTATTAAATTCACGCATAAGAATGGTAGCATAGTATAGTGAATAACTTGCATGTAATGCACATTATTCACTCATATAACCTGCGGCACTCTCACACATTATAATTGGTGAGAGTTCATAAAAGTGGGAAAAACAGAAAAAATAAAATAATTTACGTATACTTTATACTTATCAACCGATGCGGATTGTTATCGATGATAACGAATGAGGCTTCATCAAAGAAACGCTGCATTTTGTGATTTTTAGACAATTTTCAAGATTAATAACTTGCAATGATTTGAACCTTGCGGTCAGCAATGATCGACGATATCGCTTCGCCACTTGGCTGGACAAAAAAACGTAATTAAACGTGCAACCAAGAACCGCAGTAGTGGTAAATATTTTAATCGATTTTGATAATTCATTAGTTGCGCCCTCTTTTTTGAAAAACATGTTTTGACCACCCCGTTCTTTTGCTCCCTAAAATCTTCCTAACAAAGTCTCAAAATGGGACCCCATTACAAATAATGGATCATCCTGCCGTATACCTTGGGATTCCCCTCGCACTGTATATGGCAGATTTCACTGTAGTATTACTGCGATCTCCTGATCATATATTCAAAACCTGGTAGAGGTTTTGGCCCAGTTGCAGAAACCTCACGTCACTCAGTTTAAGAAATGCTGAAGTGCGTATAGCATAGTAATGTAATTAGAGGTTCTTTTATAAGAATTTGGTGTCTTATATAGTATCATCATGAAATCAATTTTTGTAGTCGTGTGACACATTTTCTTTATAAGGTAGTACCTCCAGGTTCAGTAGAATTTAAAACGTGAATCGGTGAAAAACATTTTGAAAAGCTAGACCTTGATTGATAAAGGATACGCGTATCTTTTTTTTGAAAAATCCATTGGAAATACTCTGTTCATTTTTGGAGGCCAGGATTGGCACCAAAACATAAATATAAAATATATAAATATAAATTAAAAAAAAAAAAAAAAAAATCAACA
>WSZQ02086810.1:0-15101 GCA_019419845.2 Weissflogia rhopalogaster
AAAATGGGTCTCGCAAAATTTGTACTCATTTCATAAACAACATGTGTAAAGGAGAAGGGGCACAAATTTTATTTTTTTCTTATGGAAATCTCTAACAAAATTCTTTTCTGGGATTTTTTACTAACTTCACAGCGGTAATATATCAGTATATTGTTTTTATAATGTACATACCAGTATATTACCTATCAATTGTATATCTTTTTATGTCTGACGGAAAGGGTTCAGCTGACGGCCACAGAAGCTGTAAATAAACCACTAATATATGATTGCATGCATTCAACAACGACTAAAACAAAGTTACTAAAGTTAAATCAGACTTAATTATTTATTGTTTTAAATTATATTCTGAATAGGTAGAACTTTAAACAATTCTGATTAGTCCATCTTCAAAAGCCAATGGTCATCAGAATGTACTTCTGCTTCTTCATCTAATTAATTGTCATATTCACCGATCAAGAATATCTCTGAATTTGATGCAACCACGAAATGATGGCGTATTATCAGAAGCAGTTGTACTCACAATCATAAGATATTCTCTTGATCAGGCATAAGGAATTTTTAGAAGGTATATCTAAAGTCATTGCTCTCTTAAAAAAACATCCTAAAATTTACAATGATAACGTTCTCATTTAAAACCATTAAAATATTGGGGAAAACGGCCAAAATGGCACTTTTGCGACCTAGAATATGTTGCCCCCCCTCTTCTGTAACGCCGATAGGAGAGATTGGTAGGGGACGGTGTTGAGGAATCGAAGAAGATCTCTCACTCCACACTTTCTCAAGTCCGGAATAAGAAGGAATTCATGTACGGCGAGACCAGAATAAGCGGGGGGATAGCTAACATGTCCGGAGGGTGTCAAACACTATACATCCGATAAACATTATAATGATTACAATATGGGTAAATCATCACGTATCCCCTCCCCCTTATGGAATCTAGAAATTTATTTTTTGTCGATTTTTTCGAAAACGAAAACTGCCGCCAGACTTTCCAAAAAATTGCTTTATGTTATTGACCTGACAGTAAAGACCCCTGAAATCAATGGAATTGGATATCTTGTCAATTTCAATGAAATCTCTAATGAAATCTTTAATGTAAATCTTCAGACCCTACTATGTTATCTATATTTTCTTCTGAAAATTATATTGCCAATGTTTTTAGAGTACCTCAAATCGCAAACAGGCTGCTCTACAAAAACTATAGAAGCTTAAAAAAAACGAAATAACCTTAAAAGAAAAGCAGAACTCCTCCAAATTATAGATGATTCAACAAGAAATCTAAAGCGTACACCCTAATTCAGTGTCTATTCATTAGACACGTGTCAGTTGTGAGTGAGACGAAGGGTAGGAAGGACCGTTATATCGGTATTCGTGTCACTATTGACGGTGCGCGTCTGCCCTCCAACTAAATTAAAAGCCGCCACAATTACAACGATGAAGATAGCCTCGCAAGCGCACGACACACGTCTGGACACCAGATAATCGCTGCCTCTTTTGTCATCCGCGTGTGGATCACGGACCATCTCACCGCAGAGCAAGTGTACTAAAGAATGTTAAACGACAGCATTGAATAGGAAGTGCTTCCATTTTTTTCTTTGTCAACAATTGTTCCTTTTACTCTCGGTCGCCTCTAGCGACTTGTCGACTTTTTTTGGCTACTTATTTCAAGTACACGCAAGCGTATATTTCGCCTCTAGGTGCTCAAAGTACACGTAAATCTGCATCAAATAAAAGACTAGTGATTGTCTGAAATTATGTTGATCTCATTCAAGATTTGGTGTTTCCTGTTATTGTTAAAGACAACCAAGTGCTGAGAATCTTTTAAAACTTCCTATATTTGCTCAATGATATCAACTTTCCTTGGTATCATCTCTTTTGAGAATTGAGTTGTACTATGAGAGGAAATATCTATCAAAGTGGAACGGCAATGATAAACAACTTTTTGTAAAGATGCCTCTGAAAAGTATTCTCATTTTCTCGTTTGCGTAGCTTGTTTTCCAAACCCACAATTCAAACGCCATCAAGCGAATGAGCCGAAAAAGTGTTCACACACATTTGACATGCCGTCGATCCTTTTTTTGTGTACCCTTGCGGTGAAAAATTTACCAAACAAGATCACATCACACCTCGAATTTACACCACCGTCATTTGTTTCAGCTTAAGCCTTGTTACACAAACCGGGAACCGTTTATACTTAAGCCGTTAATGTGGACGTGGACGCGGCGCTGGTTTGTAATTAGATTCGTTGCGGGGCCCAAATCACTGTTGGTACTGTGTAGACATACCCTGAATGTTTACCGTTAGTTGTAACAAGGAAAACTTAAAAAAACATCAAAACAAAACATAATCGTGGTTGTATAGTGACATTTCAACTATATTTATTTCTCTTGGTACGAAGGACCATACATGCGCTTCAAATCATATGGAACAATAAGAACACGACAAAATAACTCTAGATAGTAAAACACACTTAAATAAATTGTCACCTCCAGCGTTAATTTTCGGAAAAAAACATATTTTAAAATTTAAAAAATGGTATTAACCTTTGTCGAAGCACTTCATTTGTATTATTTGTCAAAAGTAATGAGGGTTCAAAAGCCACAAGCCATCTCTTAACACAAGTTAAACACACTCTAGGATCAAGACCTCTCCAAGCTAGTTAATATATGTACAATATCATACATTAACTAGCTAAAATAGGGCCAAGAACCAAGCTTATAGGAGCAAAACCCTTTTGTAGACTCACACACCCACACTGATGGGTGGATCGAAGAGGTACATCTGCGGGAAGACGGAGTAAGACGAAAACACTACTCTCGATATGATGCATACAAAACGTCTACATTATCTAATTACAACCCAAAAAGTACTGTAACTATCACGGAACGAATTGAAAACATTCATTGGACACATAACAAATCACTGTCCTAATGTATCATCTGAGAAAGGACAGTGAACTAGTTGGTTATGTAACGCGGTCGCAGAGTCATCCTCCTTGTCAAGGATCTTCTGCGAACTGTGGAAGTAAGCCTAATAAACAACAAGAGTTCCTGTCTTGTTAGGTGGATGGGCCAGAACAATTAATCAGATCTAGTCTCATTGTTAGTTCACAAGACGCTTGTTCCCTCATCCTATAACCTATATCTACTAACATTAAGAAGTTTAACTGAATAAAATTATAAATCTTATAATATTCATCTTTATTTAAAATTTCAATAATATAACAAGGATAAAAGAACGTGCTGAGAGCCACGCATTGCTCGTTAGACTCGCAATAAATGCAGTAAAAGCCTACTGCTTAACATTTAAAAAAACGATTAAAATTTACGCTGTATCAAAAAAATCATTCGTAAGGAGAACGGTAAGTCGTAACAACTATGCATTGAATGCGTGTTAAACACTCTATACTAATTTATAACATTTTATTCATTTTTGCAATTTGAGATAGATGATTACGAGCTCACACAGTACCCTCGGAATCTATAACGGTGCTATTTGAGGCATCTTCGCTGTATCCGGTGACGGATGCAGATCCTGTACCAGTTCCGGTGAAATCAGTCTCATCATCAGAGTAATCCTCATCGTGCGTGTGCGTTACAGTTTGTGGGAAGTCGGGTCGTACGTGTGGTATTACGCTTTTGCTACGTTCGAGTGACTGTTGGACAATTGATGCATTTAGACCGATACCCTAATTATCGTAAATAAAATACTTACTTTTGGTATTTCTTCTACATGTTCATTTTTGAAATGGGCCGCACCCCGAGACTGGGTTTCCATGACGAATTTTTGCTCATGGGCGACAGTTGATTCATGAGGCAGGAGCATTGCTGGTGCTCGGAACATGTACGAGAAGGGATAGTAGAGGAAATTCAGGTGGGTTGCTGCATATAGATCAGCATACCTTGTAACCTGTAAAAATCAGAATTAAAGTTACTTAAATCGGATATTCTTCTTATAACCAAAAACTTCTACTCTACATCTATAATTAAGTGCTTTTTCCGTGATGTAAAAATTATAGTGTAGACATTTTTAAACGGGAACGTATTTTGTATTATCATAAAGGGGACGCTTCTCATATTTTGAAGGAATCAAAATAAAAGTTCGCATCAGGGGATTAAAAGGCCACATTTGGCACGTGATTCTCGTGTTGCTGACGAATGCCCTAGCCTAGAGTGAACAAAAAATGATGCCCATTCAAAATAACTGAATGGGCATAATTGGTGAAGAACAAAGGAGTGCTCATCATGGTCAACTACTATAAAACTGAACTACTGATTTCCCAAACGCCCGACTGAAAAGTTACAAGAATCTGCGCAGAAAACAAAAAAAAACTTACCTGGGAAGCAAAAAATGTCTGACGACTTCCTGATCGGAATAAGCTGCCCATCATGCCATAACTCATGTCCATTTTGTGCGTTACATCACGAATGGCCGTGCGAATTTTGGTAATATCCGGTTTTTCTTTCGCACTGCTATCTAAATTTCTATAAAAAGTTTCCCGTTAGACCTTCCTAACAAAGACATAGATAATGATAGATTGTTAATCAGAGAGAACCAAACGTCAAGCCCGGTGGCTCATTGGTAAGCTGAACGCAATGTCTCGGAATGAAATCCCCATAGATCGATTCTACTAGTTCCTTGATAATCCCAAAATATATATTTTAACAACTTACTTGTACAATTCACCCATTTTAATATCCAAAACTTGCAACTCTTCAAACAATGGACATCTATCCGTCCATACATGCAACTCGCGTACCAACTCAGGGATAATCAGGAATGTGCGCCAACCACGTATCTTCTTGCTCTTCAGAATATCACCGAAAATGTGATCACCCACATAGAGTACATCCTTGCCCTTTGCACCCATAAGTTCAGTAAACACATCACAGGAACCTCAAAAGGAATACATTCATTATTTAGTCCTCTAAATATTTTCCTGGGCTGCTTTTGCCTTATTTTTTCCTTATTTTTCCCTGAACTGTGTAAAACCTACCTCCAGAATAGACATGATCAGAACTATAAGGCCCTGTATGAAGACCTAAATGACAAGCCCCAGTTTCAGTATCCACTCTTCTTAAGATTGTTCCTTCCCCAAAGAAGTTGGGTTTGTGAGCATCAACCACGACTGTATCGAAATAAGTAAACCACTTCCTATGTGGCTCATCAATCTAAAACATTTACATTACTAAAGTCTGTAATCCTACAAAGTTTCACACCAAATTACATTAGGACCATATGGGAAGTCAAACAAATGAGTCATAATTTTATTAGTATAATTATAGTCGCTGTTGGTAAGGAGGAAAGTCTTGGCACCACTCTCACGGATCCTCGTAAGGAATGTTGCCAGTCGGTCATCCTTGGTTACATATTTATTGATATCATCACAAGTGTGTTTCTTGAGCTGGTCAGGATTGATATGAACATAGTCGACAGAGTCTCTTACATCCTGAAAAAAAGACCATCATTAGTAAGATCAGTATGATTTCATCAGTAAGATCTTCGACCAAAGGCAAGCTTTAAGGTGTTAAACCCTTAAAACTAAGAAAACTCACCCGCCAAATAGACTTGTAACTCATAAACATATCGTTATTCTTTACGCCATCTTTGCATGTTGTAAATTGTTCGGAATTGCTGAAGTAGTCGACGATACAGGCAAGCATGTACGTTTCCGGTAGATTAAATAAAGTATTCAGAATGTAAACGCGTGATTCATCCAGTTGGAGGAACTTGTTTGGATACAACTCGTACACGTCAGAACTAAGGAAATGCTAATTAGTTTAGTCCCTGACCATGAGTAGATTGATGAAACTTACTGTTTCAGAAAGTTGAAACCATGAGCACAGACGAGAATGTTACCATATGCATCAACTTTCAGGAGGTTGCCATACAGGGTATCGAACCATAATCCTCTAAAAACATTGTTACATATTACACTTATCTGAACTGGCAGTGTAAGATTATGAATTGCTATTCGGAATTAAAAAAATAAATATATTTGTGAAATTAACGAAAAATTGCATTAACTTCATAAAATGCTCCAATTATCTTAACGACAATTACATGAATCTGAATTACTATTCAGGAACTGAATAAGAAATATATTCGCGAGGTTAATGAAAAATTACATGACCTTCAGAAAATATACCAATCATCTGAATCTGAATTGACAAAATAAGATAATATATATTTGTTATCTTAACGGCAATTACATGAATCTGAATTGCTATTCAGAATCTGAAAAATATTTTATGAGATTAATGAAAAATTGCATGACCTTCAGGAAGTCCCTCAACAGATTAAAAATAGCAAACGCGGAAAATACCAAACATGTCAACCGAAAAAAATCCAATTAAAGTTGGTAGAACTATCAAAATTAAATCTGGAAGTCCTATCGATTTCACTGCACTCTAATTTATTTCTCTAGGCTAATGAAAGTAACGTTTTCCCTCGTAGCTTCTACATGAGTTGCCAAACGTGTCATAAATCATAATTAATTAATGAGGATTGTTGCTCACCTGATGGCGAATGATGGATCATATTCAAACTCATTGATTTCCTGTGGATAGCCAACTGAGACCATACGCGCTTTGATCAGATCAAAACTCAGCTTTTCATACTGAGGAGATTTATATTCTAAAATAAAGATTTTCTGAATGTTGATTTTGCAGGGATATAATTACTCGGATAAAAACAGGTGCGCCAAACCCAAGCATGTAAGTGGTATCTATTTTTAACATTTTATTACTCTAATCTCGATGTAATTGCATGCAATAAATACAACATTGAGAAACTCACCTGCGAGTGTATAATCCATATCGAATCCATAGAATCTGATATTTTCTAGATGCAAACTTTTATTAACGAAAATTCTGAAATAAAGAAATGTATTTGGTAAATGGTATATAGTAAAGATATTAGACAGATGAGACATTAATCCAACTTTGCTAATCTAAAGTTGGATGTAATTATTTAGACCAGAAGTGGGGAGTTAACAGTTTCTATATTAATCAAACTTTTTTCGTTATTTATAACTTTATGGTTTCTTTCGTTGATGTGTGCCATTGACCACATTATGCGATTGCATCGACTTTATTGTCGCATTGTTCGAATGTTGTTGTTGCATCGGGTTTGAAAATAACCGCGAACAAAGCACTTCTTTGACACTCATAAATCTTTGCCGCATATTATTCAAGCAGCCTGATGCTGATAACAACTCTTGTGTGATTGTGTGAAAACAAATATGTTAAGAAATACTTTCTTTGGTTAACTAGGTTCTACCTAAACAATGCTAATAGACCTTGGTTAAACTAAGTGGTACTCCTAGGGTGCTCTGAGATGTAAGACTCCATCTAAACGAATAGTCGCCATCGATTTAGCAAGAAGAGGTTTTTGGCTGTGGGAACACCGCAATCAGATCCCTCAGACATAGAACTATCAGAGGAGTGCTTTGGCAATCCTTCCTAATCTGACTCTGATTTCTTTGTAGCGCACGCGGAAGGAGCAGGACTCTTAGAACCAACAAGACACTTGGAATCCGCCGTCATTTTTAGTACTCCTTGGGATAATTATTCTTCACTCAAGGCCTCTCCAATATATCAATAAACAAAAATAACTGTATAATCTAACTAGAAATCTAAAATTTGCTGTACCAAACTTTACTTAATCTTAGAGTTATTCCTAAGTTCTCTTAAGAATGTAGGATTTAAATTAGATTATGCATAAATCAGTCATCTAGTCGAATAGTTGCCATCGACAGACATATAACTATCACCAGAGTGCTTCCCCATAGATTCGAAGCTCACAAAGGCCTCAACTCTGGTTGAAGCCGCAGATTGTGAAGATTGTCCCTGAGGCTGGTAGGTCCCAAAAGATTTCTTCCTTTGCAATCTTTCCTAATCTGACCTTGATTCTTTTTTGGAGCACAAGTGGAAGCAGCATGACTCTTGAAATCCGCCGTGGTTTTAGTCTCTACTCTTTGGGATAATCTTCTTTCTATACTCTAGACCACTCCAATGTTTTCAGAAACAATAATAACTGTGTAATCTAAAATAGAAACCTAATTTTATCTATACTAGACTTCAGCTGATCTTAAAGGTACACCCAAGATCTACTAAAAATAAGGTTATATCTAAATCTGTCATTTAAACGAATAGTTGTCAACAACTTGAGATGAAGAGGAAATTTATGCATGGGGACACCACGATCAGAGTACTTCCCCAGAGATTCGAAACTCTCAACTTTGATTGAAGCCGCAGATTGTGTAAATTGTACTTGAAACTGGACTGTCAATTGCTTTCTTGGAATAGTTTTCCTTATCTGATTCTGCTTTGTTTATAGGGCACGTGGAATCAACAGGACACTTCCACGGAATCCGCAGTGTTCTTAGCCTCTACTTCATGACCAAAATTTGGCTGTTCTAAACTTTAATCAAACTTAGAGGTACTCCTAAGATCTACTAGAATGGTATAAAGATATTACTAGGGCTATACCGAAATCTGTCATCTAAACGAATAGTTGCCATCGACTTGGCATGTTGAGGTAACTTGGGTATGGGAAGACCACCATCACTATTCTCAGATTTATATCCATCGAAGGGGTTCCCCACAGATACGAAGCTCTCAAACATCTGGAGCTTCTCTGAAACCGGAGATTGTGTTAATTTTACACGAGGTTGGAAGCTTCCAAATTTCTTCTTTGAATCCTGCGCAGACCCTGAATTCATAGTACCTGGTATGCTAACGGCTTTGGAATCAACACTAGACTTGTCTGCAGCCGTGGGTTTAGCTGTAGCGGCGTTTTCGCCATCCTTCCTGGTTATAGAATCATGTTTCTCTTTAGAATCAGCAATGTTTGCGGAGTCAACAGTGTTTTCAGTAGCATCAGCGCTTTCAGAATCAGCTGTTGATTTGAAACTACGTCTATTGGAATCAGAGGAGCCCTCGAAATCATCCATGTTTTTAGAATCCACGTTAGAGATCTCCCCATCTGTCGCTGGACATGCCTTACACGAACACGGTTTCATTATTTCGAGGAACAAAAATACCTGAATTATCTAAACCTGAATAATCTTTTAAAAAACTGACGTTTTCCTAACACCTATCAACGTAACAATCTAGAACTATTTCACATTGTTTTACTCTCTTATCAACATTTTTTTAGCAACACTTTTATTCATCAACAAGTATCAACGACTTACTCATTCGGGGGTATGAAATCCTCACGGATTACATGATTCAGATCTTCCAAATGCATTCTGGAGGATTTCTTGATATTTCAGGAACTTTTCGTAATTTCAACTTAGAAATAGCGAAAACGCACAAAAATGCACACTTCACAACGCTTTCAACCACAAAGTCGAAATCAACCAATATTTATATCCAATATTCGCAGTTATGTCGAAGCACGTATCAATGGTATTTATAAATATTGTCACTGGCTATACATGTACTTGAATCTCTCGCTTTTCTAGGATGGTCACTGACGATGCGCGTTGTTTGAAGTTGCGTGCACGAATACGCGACGAAGGCGCGTCGCTGGCGATTTAAATTGAGCCATTTTCGAAAGCGTTTCGCCTGCAACTTCCACCAACAAATAATACAACTTGCCGCTGTGCAGGAAAACCAAAACGGTAGGAAAAACATAACTTGGCATGGCGGGGCGTAAACACAAACGTGGCATCAAGCATTGTGAATCTCTGACAAATTTAACAATCTTTTATTTATTTTAAGCAAAAAATGGTTATTTTTTGCTCAAAATGAATAACATTGTATCAAATATTTTAATATTATACAATAATGCAATATTTAATTAATACGTAATTTAATGCTCTGTTAAAAATATGTTGGTAAAGTTAAAAATTACATATCAAAATGTCAACATTCAGTGAACAAAGGAAATTGCTCAATTAGTATAAAATTTACTATTTTTAGTGCCGGAAATTTACATCAATGAAAACATTAAACATCACGAAACTTTATTTAATTTTTCGTTATTTTAGTATATAATAAGAAATAGGTTTTTTAATATTAACATTTTTAGTTTGATTTTTTATAAATTCAATTTTTTAATTGCTAAAGTTTTTATTACATTTCACTTTTATTATAATTGAATTATAAAAAAGTCTACAGTTATCAACAATATGCACTTGTTTAAACAACGATAACTACATTTCGTAATCTCTACAATGTACTGAATATTACTAAACATGATTAAAGATTGATAACGATAAGAATGAATGGAATGATGCATCAATTTTCTAGGAAAAAAGCATTTAACTATAAATTAGCTACGATATAATGCGATCGAGATGAATCATTATTAAACTGAGGAAACTGTTACCTTTCGGGTTGACACATCATCCATCTCATCGTCATAGAAATCAGTCTATTGCTCGCTGGTGCAGCCCAACAAAGTATAATAAACTGTGCCTATATATAAATACATCGATCGTAAAATGTAAATTTCCTTGATGGACAAATGCAGCAAGGTTACCAAAGTCACAAAACTATTTTATAGCATCTCTATGTTGTAGTTTACTTGTATTAACATCTGTTTATTAGTATTGACAGAAAATCTTAGAAAGCTGGACTGAAAATCATATCTTTTCATATGATTTTTCATTTTTTCCTTTTTAATTGCGTTCTCTGGGACGTCAGATAGTTGCTAGATACGCATGTGTGCTCAGTTGGCAACATCGACAATATCGAAGTATGTTCTGTTTTGCATGTAAACATAAATTGAAGGACGTATTTTCGTATGAAATTTTCCTCACATTTTTCGGTCTTTGATTAGTCTACAAGTTTGTATAAAGAAAATCAAAATAAAAATATTACTAAAAACATTCGTAATATAAATATTTGTAAGGTGTGAACATTCTACTTTCTGACCTCTGTTACTTTAAGGTAACTTTCCCAGATTGATTTATCATCTTGTTATAAGCATTAATCATTTGTCTTTACGTTGTGTATGTGGACAGTTCTGTGTCTGATAGAAACTGATATGAAAATATTACTGAAAACACGTTTCTTTTTTTTTCAAATAAACATTTCCATTTCGAGATATTTGAATTTGTTTGTGTATAGTCTCGAACTCTCTGTTATCATCACATTGTTATTTTGAATGGCTGTACCCAAGATACTCTTGCATGTCAGATGACGAATAATTGGTAATTAACGATATTAATTCACGAATTACATTAATTGAAAGTGAAAAATGACCAGCACATGGATTTGAACCTGCAATCTCTCTTCGGGTCAGCGCATTATCAATTACACCGAGAAGGCACACAATCCATCCTATACAATCTTCTTTCCGTCCGGAGTCTCTTTCAATTAACGTAATTCGTTATTTAATATCATTAATTTCCTACGAATTATTATTTGTCATCTGAATATAACAAAGGTAGTTTCGCTAGTCATTCAAAATAACAGTACGACGATAGCAGTGCGTTTGAGTCAAATTGTAAATAAGTCAAGTTCAAATATCTCAAAATATCGCTCGCAGGTTCACTGCCCAAATCGTTAATATTATATACAAAAAAAAATCCATGTTTAATAAAAAATAAAACCCTAGGGATTTTTCAAGCTGGATTTACTTTTATCTGAGATATTTGATGATAACAGATGGGAAAGCCATAGATAACAATTCATAATTACAAATATTACCTTTAAATCCCGGAAAGAATTCCACTGACCCTCACAGATTACATTTATCGTCATAATATGACGTCAAAAAGCCTATCTCAATCGTAAATACATGTTTATCATTAAGTCTATAAGCCTATAAAAGTTTATGAACTATATCTTCAATTTTATGTACTCTAGAGATTTTTTACAAAGCATCGATTCTATTCAATTACTTTTCAAAGTAATTAGTCATTTTAGACACTAATTCTATTGATTAAAGAAAGAATTCGTTTCGCTCTCCGTTCTTCGGGAATCGGCTGGACACTAGAGATTTTAAATAGAATAAAAATATCGAAAAAATGTTCACATATCGGAATACTTATCATCTTAAAACAATTTGGAAATATATAGAAATAAGTAATCTCAGATAAAATATGGTAACCCTAAATAAATGATATTCACATTTTATGACAGAAGGAAACAGGAAAGATGTGGATGTACACGTCTACTGATATAGTGTCGATTTTAATCCATAATTAAACTATCTACGCGTAGTATTTATAACTAGCTATACGCACACGCAAATATATGTGCATATTGTGGGTTTGGTAGTCAACCTACGCACATAACACGAAATCGAGTACATGTGAAGGCACAAAATAAACACTCTTCTACTGTTCCACATCAAGTAATTAAAATACGATTGTGTAAACGGCATAAAGTATGATAACAGGAGTCGGCAAACTATTTTTCAACTTTCCTCATAAGTCATTACTCGTATGTCATGAACTGTCATTAAGAGATTGCACAGTTTTTTTGTTATTAAAAACTTGGAAGTATTTGTCTGTCTAATATATTTAAAAAGAGGCGAAGCGACTCGAAGAAACAAGTTATCTCCTTTTAACACATTCAGATCTATGCGCTTCCTATGATTTCCTATTGAAATAATATGACTGGAAAGTATCTGTTGCGCTGACAAGCCGGTATATCTACACTTCAAAAACACGATTATTATGTATAATCTTTGTAAATTTTTTGAAATTTGGAATTTCATGCGTCGACAACCTAGTATTCCGTCAAGGAACGCACAATTAGTGATTCGATTGCCATTATCGCCATCTGTATATCGGACAGCACGCAGGGACTCGGATCATGACAAAATATCGATATTTTCCATTTTCGATATATCGATTGCAAATACCGATATGTCGATAATTATTTATATCACAAATTAACACCGTTTGTTGTAAATTGAAAGACAAATTCATTGGTGTTAAGCTCTTGAAGACTGCTCAAGCTTGAACTAAATAAAATTTGAAAATGAAAATATAAGTATTCCCATAAGGAATACATTGGGACGATACTAAAATCCAAAAAAGGGTCAGCGATTCTTTTATTTCATAGTTTTGAAGTAGTGCTATTGTTTATTGAATTTTAAGTAACTAATTCGAATGATTGTCCAAAAAAAAAAATGTTAGTGCGTCTGCGTTACGAAGGATTTGAACGTGTAAACACTGACACCGCCCGAGTAATTGACGACTGGCCAATGAAAATGAAGTTTTGTGACTTATACTTTGCACATGGTGACATTTGCTTTGCAAATGCCATCACTGTCTTAGCAGTACATCACTTTGCCGACCCATGTTTAATTTGAAATTAGAAATATTTTCTTATACAGAATAGTCGTATGTTTGGAAACACACTATGACCAGCAAACTCACGAATCCGCATCAGCATGCATAAAAGTAGTTATCTAGCCAGACAACGTGATAGTAACTGACAAGGAGAGTGTTCCAATTGTCCTCCACCAAATTGAATGAAACTGTTTGTACGTGTAGTACATATATAGAAATAACTTGTGTTAACGGGATTTTATGCCGTTTTAAGCCGTTTGCTCAAAAATAATTTTCAAAGTTTGTTATTTGTTAAATATATAATTTGGAAAGAAAAAAAAAGTTCGCAGGCAAAATTCGAACCCGCGAACTTTCTAGCGATTACACCACGTAAGCGATACAGCTGTGCGTGCTGTTAAAGCAATATATATCACGCACTATTTGTGGCAAATTTTGAAAATTATTTTTGAGCAAACGGCTCAAAACGGCATAAAATCCTGTTAACACAAGTTATTTCTATATATATACTACACGTACAAAAAGTTTCATTGGTGGAGGACAATTGGAACACTTTCCTTGTGAGACCAATAAAAGGCACGTTTTATGAAGTTTATACTTCGTATATGAAGACGACGACATCTTTGCTTTCTAAATCTAAACACTACTTGTTCATGCCTAACCACCGGGGGTCGGCACTGAAATACCAGATTCAAAATATTTTCTTAAACAAATCGTGAACTGGGACATTAGTGTATGTTTGCAACAATGAACATAAACATATGTTACAAAAACAAGATAATTTCCGATGACATTCTCATTGTCTGTCTTCATTATTATCTAATTTAGTTAACATTTCGCCGCTTATACGAGCGAGAATGATTGCAAAATACATAGTAAATATTTACGTCTAACTACCGCCCGTATTTGCCTACCAGTACGCACGCACATACACAACAGTGACAACAACTATTTGCTCAGCCTAGCAATGAGCCTCTTATCGTGACCTCTCCATTGAACCGTAATCGTGCGTAAGTAAATCAATGAAAGCCGAGCTGAAATTCACAAACACGACGAGAAAATTGAGTGCTAATTAGCGCATCGCTTATAACGCTATTCAGATTTTCCAATTTGCTCTTTATCGAGGACTTTATGAAGAGAACGGCTGCTATTCTTGTATTTCTATTTCTTCTATTTGAATTTTTCAGGTCAAGTTTAGGCCGTTCCGAAAAAAACTGGGCCACGTAGAACTCGAAATGCAATTTGAGTTTGAAATCGATCAATTTGGCTGGTGTATTCACACCGGCATCGGCACCGACAAGCACGTCATCGTCGGCGACGTTAGGAATAAATCAGAAAACATAGATGCTTCAAATTCAAGCTACTTCGCATGCACTTTTTGGCAATCGTTCGGCCATCGCGCAAATATTTTATTTTTAATTAACCTTGAATTCTTCGCAAAACTTCCCACTAAATCAATGTAACTAGAACCAGCAAAGCTCAACTGTTGCATGGATAATCTTGTTGACATTTTATAACTATATTTGAGGCGCTTTAGCAGCTAACGATATTGTATACCAGAAAATATACATTTTTGGATTGAGTATCAACGGAAAATTTTGATTCAAGACTTTTTTGACATTTTATAAAACGTTTTGATTATATTATCTAGTTGAATTGTCGTTTAAGTAAGAAAAACTTAAATATATTATAGAGAACGCGTCATGGGTACCGATGACATTTATGACAAGACTTTAAAGTTATTTCTAAACAAATTGACGATAGACGAGGTTAAAATTAGCAAGCGTTTTATATTTTTTTTTTTGTAAAAATTTTCATTGGCCAAATTTAAGGGCATTAATAA
>WSZQ02086821.1:2835-15099 GCA_019419845.2 Weissflogia rhopalogaster
CCCAACCAACGGTACTCACTAATTAAATTAAATCCGAAAAAGAATCCGATCATAAACGTAATTAATTTTTAACTAAAGATACTTAAATAGATTAAAGATATATTGATAAATATATTTAATATACTTTTCCGTTAATATAAAAGAAAATTAACTCATTTTCTTCAGTAATTATATTTTCCTTCCCTTTTACGACCGTTTCTTACGAAGAAATGGAAGAAAATGATCTAAAAACGTGTTATTTACTTCGAAAATGATCTAAAAACCAGCTATTTACTTTGCTATTTACATAAAAATACATCGAAACCCACGTAACTTTTAACGAAAACATCCCCAACCAACAGTATTCAGTAATTAATTAAATCCGAAAAAGAATCCGATCATAAACGTAATTAATTATAACTAAAGATACTTAAATAGATTAAAGATATATTAATAAATAAATTTAATACACTTTTCCGTTAATATAAAGTAAAATTAACTCATTTTCTTCAGTAATTACATTTTCCTTCCCTATTTACGGCCGTTTCTTACGAAGAAATGGAAGAAAATGATTTAAAAACATGTTATTTACTTCGAGAATGATCTAAACACCAGCTATTTACTTTGCTATTTACATAAAAATGCATCGAAACCCACGTAACTTGCAACGAAAACATCCCCAACCAACGGTATTCACTAATTAAATTAAATCCAAAAAGAATCCGGTCAAAAAAATAATTAATTATAACTAAAGATACTTAAATAGATTAAAGATATATTAATAAATATATTTAATACACTTTTCCGTTAATATAAAATAAAATTAACTCATTTTCTTCAGTAATTACATTTTCCTTCCCTATTTGCGGCCATTCCTTACGAAGAAATGGAAGAAAATGATCTAAAAACGTGTTATTTACTTCGAAAGTGATCTAAAAACCAGCTATTTACTTTGCTATTTACATAAAAATGCATCAAAACTCACGTAACTTGCAACGAAAACATCCCCAACCAACGGTATTCAGTAATTAAATTAAATCCGAAAAAGAATCCGATCATAAACGTAATTAATTATAACTAAAGATACTTAAATAGATTAAACATATATTAATAAATATATTTAATGCACTTTTCCGTTAATATAGAGTAAAATTAACTCATTTTCTTCAGTAATTACATTTTCCTTCCCTATTTACGGCCGTTTCTTACGAAGAAATGGAAGAAAATGATTTATAAACATGTTATTTACTTCGAAAATGATCTAAAAACTAGCTATTTACTTTGCTATTTACATAAAAATGCATCAAAACTCACGTAACTTTCAACGACAACATCCCCAACCAACGGTATTCAGTAATTAAATTAAATCCGAAAAAGAATCCGATCATAAACGTAATTAATTATAAGTAAAGGTACTTAAACAGATTAAATTTACGACTTGGATTAAATTAGACCGACTAATTGAAGATAAAACAACTTGCAAGACTTGCAAAACTTATTCAATATGAAAGGCATTAAATTAACGTAAATTTCCATCACCTGCTAAACGTCAAACATTAATTAATTAATTAATTAATTAATTAATTAATTAATTAATTAATTAATTAATTAAAGAAAGGCTTTACTCGTAGTTTGATATAGTTTGAAGTGTGTTAACTTACCTACAATATTACACCCCATGATGCATTAAAACCGGATGAAAATCATAAAGTAGCGTAGTTTTCAATTTTCAATCGTGGACGGCAAACTATTCACAATATTTCCACCGGAAAGTTAACTTTTCCTGCAATTTTCACTCGTCCACGAGGAGAGTCACTGAATTATTTTAAACTTTTTTTTGTTAATCGGCTTTTAGGGTTTTTTAATGTTTTTTTTTAGGTTTTTCAAACGTTTTTGAACGATTTTAATCGTTTTTAAAGGTTTTCAAACGTTCTTTTTTGACCAGTTAAACGTTTTTCTAACGTATTTTTAAGGTTTTGAAACGTTTTCCAAGATTGTTAAACGTAAGAAACGTTTAACAATCTTTTGACAATGTTAAACGTTTTTAAATGTTGTTAAACGTTTTTTGAAGTTTTTTTTTAAAGGTTTTGAGCCGCTTTTGATGGTTGTTAAACGTTTTTTAAACAATTTTGAACGTTTTTAAAGATTTTAAAACGTTCTTGAAACGTTGTTTAAACGTTTTTGAAGGTTTTGGTAGGTTTTTAAAGATTGTTAAACGTTTTGTAAAAGTTTTTAAACGCTTTTAAAGGTTTTGATCCTCTTTTAATGCCAGTTAAACGTATCTTAAAGAATTTTAAGCCTGCTAAATTTGTTCTGAAACGTTTTTTTAAACAATTTTAAACGTTTTTAAAGATTTGGAACGTTCTTTACACGTTTTTAATGTTTTTCGAAGGTTTTTAATGGTTGTTAAACGTTTCTTAATAGTTTTTAAAAGCTTTTTAAGTCTTTGAACCACTTGTAATGATGGCTAAACGTTTCTTACACACTTCTAAACGTTTTAAAATGTTTCGAAACGATTTTTACACGTTTTTTTTTTTTAAGTTTTTGAAAGTTTTGGAATGTTTTTAAAGGTTCTTAAATATTTTTTAAATGTTATGAAATGTTTTTTAAAGGTTGTGAAAGGTTGGTAAAGTGTGTAAATTGTTTTTTAAACAATTTTAAACGTTCCTAAAGGTTTTCAAACGTTGTCAACACGTTTTTCAGAGGTTTTCAATGTTTTGAGCCTGTTTTAAAGGTTGTTAAACGTTTTTAATTCAAATTTAAACGATTTTAAAGGTTTAGCAACGTTTTGAAAGGTTTTGAAAACTTTTTAAAAGTTGATAACCGTTTTTTTAAATGCTTTTAAAGGTTTAGGAACGTTTTTAAAGGTTCTTTAACGTTTTTTTTAAACGTTTCCAAAGGTTTTTAAACAAGTTTAAACGTTGAAACACGATTTCACGAAGGTATAAACCTTCCTTTAGTTTTGCGAAAGGAAAGAAAAACGAACTTTTCGCACGCGTTTCAGCGAAACAACTGAAACTAATCACGGGCTGACAATCGCAAGGACACCTTGTTCAAACACCTCACTCATCGCTACCAATATACACCCACACATACACCAATCGAACACTCATTAAGTCGCCTCCAAAGCTACCGATACGTACCTCGCGTGATAACACGATAGCAGCGCTCGATAATTAATTGATATCCGATTGATAAGCGCCCTTGGCGCGCTGTGTTTGCTGTTTTTTAATCAACTAATTGATTAATTGAAGTTTAGCCATCTCTATCGATGTTATTACTAATGTCTTTCAATGTCTACGTCGCTTTGTGGGTGCATAAATGTCTTAATATGTAGAAAAACAGACAAATGTCGGTGTGAGACTGTCGTCTCGGGTGCTACGAACAATAACATCTCTGATTAGACACGTTTTATCATCGTTCTTATCAGGTGTATTCGAAATTCGCCGCGATCAAATTTAAATGAAAAAAAAATGTAGCCAAATAGAACCGGTGTGATGTTGATTAGGTGCACACTCATTTGCACTTCGTTCTTATCATCTGCCTGGTTTGCCAAGTAATTCAAGTGTAAATGCTTAGTGATATGTACGAATTCGTAATTTATTTACTTCTATTCTAGGAATATTTTTGCCGTTTTCGGCATGTTTCCTAGCAGTATTTAGCGTTTTTGTGTCTTTTGAAGTTGGAATTATTAAAATTTTGTTCAGATTAGGGCGAAAAGAAGTGTGTTTGTTTGAAATTTTGTGAAATTTCTTATTATTTGGTGTTTTTGGTGTTTTTATGCGAAAATGTTGAGTAATGTAAGTATTTGTATATTTATTTGTTGTTTTTCGTGCGTTTTTGAGTCTCTAAAAGTACGAAATATTGTATTATCGAGAGATAAGGCTATAAATTTGTTGTGTATTTAGGCATTTGTTTGAAATATTATTAAATTTGTTTACATTTCTCAAGTTTTAGGCGTTAAAAGAAGGTTTAGTTCAATACAATTTATCTAGAATGTTTTCATGGTTGTTTGCATGTTTTTTTATCTGTTTTCAGTGTTTTTGTGTTGTTAGAAGTTTGAATTAATGAAATTTGGATAGATTAGGTCGAACAGAAGTGTATTTGTTTGAAATATCTTGAAATTTTTTATGATTTAGAGGTGTTTTTGGTGCATTTATATGAAAATGTTGGGTACTTTAAGTGTTTATGTGTTTACTTGTTGTTTTTTGCGTGTTTTTTAGTTTCTAGAAGATGAAATGCTACATTATCGAGAGATAAGGATACAAAGAGATGTATTTGTTTGAAATATGATTAAATTTGTTTATATTTCTTAAGTTTTAGGCGTTAAAAGAAGGTTTAGTTCAATACAATTTATCTAGAATATTTTGATGGTTGTTTGCATGTTTTTATCTGTTTTCAGTGTTTTTGTGTTGTTAGAAGATATAATTAATGAAATTTAGATATATTTCAATATTACTATCGGAATAAAATAGCCTGAAATTGATCAAAACACTTTTATAATGTGGGAAATGAAGAGGAATATTAAAAATACTGATATTACTAAACTTTTATTTCTTCCAAACAGGCTCTAGAAAAACAGCTATTGCGTCTAAACTATTTAAAATACTTGAACCATTTCTTCATGAGGTGATAGAAGAAGAGTTCGTGCCTCGAAGTAAGGAGGCCACAAATCAGGAAGGCTTGTTAGAAAAAAGATATAACCCTTCAAAGTTGAGGAACATTGTAATTTTCAGAACTAGCTTTAAATTTACAAAAATTACAATTATTTTTACAAAAATTGCTATACATTTAACAATATTGCAACTAGCCACATGAAACAAACTTTAACAAATTCCTTAGAAGCCCCTATATTGGCTAACATTACTATATCACGCATTAATGGACGTTGGGCCCTTCTACAGAGCCCTGAAAGTTAAAAACCCTAAAGTGGACTTCGATAATTTCTTCCAAACACGGTCCAGTAAATCTCCTATTGCGCCTAAACTATTTACGATAGCTCAAATATTTCTTCATGGGATGATAGAAGAAAAGTTCCTACTTCGAACAGTTAAGGCCCCACATCCCCAGTTTGGATGGATTAGGTTGAACAGAAGTGTGTTTGTTTGAAATATTTTGAAATTTCTTATGATTTAGAGGTGTTTCTATATGAAAATGTTGGGTACTTTAAGTTTTTATGTGTTTATTTGTTGTTTTTTGAGTGTTTTTCATTTTCTAGAAGACGAAATGTTGTATTATCGAGAGATTAGGATATATGGAAGTTTATTTATGCGAAATATGATTAAATTCGTTTATACAAATAAAGTTTAAGACGTTAAAAAATGGTTAAGTTCATGTAAATGCGTATTTTTTATTTGTTTCAGTTGAAATTCACCCGAAAAAAGACAAACTAATGTAGTCATTTATCATTTATTGTCACTTATCAATATATACGGTTTTTTTTTTTTTAATAAAAATTGATTCTATTTACTCAGTTGATGCGTCATGAGTTCCACGAATTAACAGATTTCTGAGAGACTTGTTACTTGTGTACATAATTTACTTACACAATATTTGTGCTATAAATACGAGGGATTAGAATATGCCGTAAATTCCGAGACTGGTATCATTGATAAAGTTTGAAAATAATAATTAAACTTCAATTAAACTTTGCAATTTCCAGAAACTACACAAAACTTCAAAAAATACCAAAGATGTTATACAAAAAGCGCTATAAAATTAATCATATAACTAGCCGCTTGAAAAAAAGCTTTCACACATTTCGTAGAACTCTTTTTCTATTATCTTATGAAGAAATAATTGACGCATCTTCAATAGTTTAAACGAAATATGCGATTTACTGGAGAGTGCTTGGAAGTAAACATCTATGTCAACTTGGGAGTTTTTAAATTTTAATGCACCATAGAAGTGCCCAGAAGGCCCTAATTCGGGATATTCTCACATCATTCGATAGAGGGAAGTCTAAGGAATTTGGTAAAGTTTGTTTCAAGTGGTTAGTTGTAATATTGTTAATTATATAGCGTTTTTTGTAAAGAATATTTGGTATTTTTGTAAACTTAAAGCAACATTAAATTACAAAGTTCCACAATTTTGAAGGGTTATCTCTTTATACTAACATGACCCTCAAACTTATGATTCTCTTACTTTGAAGCACGAAATCTTCTTCTATCTTTTTATGAAGAAATGGTTCAAATCTTTTAAATAGTTTAGTCGCAGTAGTTGATTTATTGGAGAGTGTTTTGAACTAATTATCGAAGTAAACTTTGGGGCTTTTAGTTTAGGGCCTTCTAGACTGGCCCAAAGGGCATAAATATGAGATGTACTAACATCAACCGATAGTGACAACTCTTGGGAATTTGTTAAAATTTATTTCATGTAACTAGTTGCAATGTTGTTCATTTTAGAGTGAGATTAGTGAGACATGTAGAGTGTTTGTAAAATAACTAGTTGACACATGCATGCGTTTCAACAAGTTATTTCACAACTGCTTATTTTTATTAGTATTGATCATAAAAAAGGATTTACTCCTTCTAAATTTCACGCTTTTAAACATTTGAAGAGAATAGTCTTTGTTTTAAGCGAATAGTTATTCGAAAATTCATACTATGCTTATACGTTTAATGTAAAACCAGAAATTGTTGTTCACATTATAGACCTGTGTTCACAGCTTGAAGCGCAAGCATTCCGGGTTGTGGGTAAATTGAATTCGTAAATTTGCATATTCTATGGAGCGTAATGTACCCTAGAATGTTCTAATTAATGTTCCAGTTTTAGTCCGTTGAAATTTACCCTGTTTGATCTTGCATAAGTACATAAACCACAATGTATTGTATTATTATAATATTTTATTAATTTAATTGAATGATTTCACTATTACTATCGGAATAAAATAGATTGAAAATGATTAAAACACTTTTATAATGCGGGAAATGAAGAGGATGAACGCTGATATTACTAAACTTTTATTTCTTCCAAATAGGCTCTAGTAAATTAGCTATTGCGTCTAAACTATTTAAAATACTTGAACCATTTCTTTATGAGGTGATAGAAGAAGAGTTCGTGTTTCGAAATAAGGAAGCCACAAACCAGGAAGGCTTGTTAGAAAAAAGATATAATTCTTCAAAATTGAGGTACACTGTAATCTTTAAATTCACAAAAATTATACAACAAATTATATTTACAAAAATCGCTATAGATTTAACAATATTGCAACTAGCCATATGGAACAAACTTTAACAAATTCCTTAGAAGCCCCTTTATTGGCTGGCATTACTATATCACGCATTAAAGGACGTTGGGCCCTTGTACAGAGCCCTGAAAATTAAAAGCCCCAAAGTGTACTTCTGTAATTTCTTCCAAACACGGTACAGTAAATCTCCTATTACTCCTAAACTATTTACGATAGGTCAATTATTTCTTCATGGGGTGATAGGAGAAGAGTTCCTAATTCGAACAGTTAAGACCCATATCTATAAAGCTTCTATGAAAGGAGATATAATCCTTCAAAATCGAGCAATTTTCCTGCTTTAACACTTTAGGATAAACAACTAATTTTGATCCATAATTCAGCTTGAACCATTTCTTCATGAGGTGATAGAAGAAGAGTTCGTGTTTCGAAATAAGGAAGCCACAAACCAGGAAGGCTTGTTAGAAAAAAGATATAACCCTTCAAAATTGAAGTACATTGCAATCTTGAAATTCACAAAAATTACAATTATATTTACAAAAATCGCTATAGATTTAACAATATTGCAACTAGCCACATGAAACAAACTTTAACAAATTCCATAGAAGTCCCTCTATTCGCTGACATTACTATATCACGCATTAAAGGACGTTGGGCCCTTGTACAGAGCCCTGAAAATTAAAAGCCCCAAAGTGGACTTCGGTAATTTCTTCCAAACACGGTCCAGTAAATCTCCTATTGCTCCTAAACTATTTACGATAGGTCAATTATTTCTTCATCGAGTGATAGGAGAAGAGTTCCTAATTCGAACAGTTAAGACCCCATATCTATAAAGCTTCTACGAAAGGAGATATAATCCTTCAAAATTGAGCAATTTTCCTGCTTTAATACTTTAGGATAAACAACTAATTTTGATTCAGAATTCGGCTATATTACCTTGAAATTGTTTAAAAGTCCTAGAAAATGTTAACGAACTATCTTTATTTAATCATACATTCCTTGCAACATTTAAATAAACATGGAAAACGCGTTTAAATGTTTCAATAAACTTAACAGAAACTCAATTTCCACGAAAAGGGCTGTAAATTAATTGAAACGATGTGTACGTAACTCACAGAGAGATCTGTTTGTGAGAGCATGCGATAATTTGCTGTCAAGTCTATATGCATATATTGTAAAGTTAATTGCAACGTTTATTACATTGGATTCCAAATTTGCTGCAGTTTTGCATCGCATTTGTTACGTACGTATACGTGCCATACCTTTGCAAAAACAAACAATGTTTAAAATTGACTGAAATTCACTGAATTCCTCAAAAAAATAAAAATATTATTAGGTTGTTAATTATGAAACAATGACATGCGTCTTCATTATTACAATCACCGAAAAACAACAGCAGACAAGTGAAAATATTGGTTGAAAGTTAAATTGAGTTTAAAATATGTTTTGTTGTATAACAATTGGGAATAACGTCTTTATTTTATGTTTTTGGCAATATGTAGAAATGTCAATCGATGAAGGAAACTATTGGGAATTTATTAAAATTTGTTTCATGTTGCTACTTCCAATATTGTTAATTTTATAAGAGTATTTTGGTGTTTGAGTGTTTGATCAAACATTTTTTCGATAGAATTATAGCATAGAAATTGTTAAATTTTGCAGGGTTGTATCTCTTTTCTGAAAAGTCTTCCAGACATCTAGTTCTCTTCATTATAAGCAGCAACTCTTCTTCTTTCACGCCACGAAGAAATAGTTTAAATATCTTAAATAGTTTAGTCGTCATAGTGGATTTACTGGAGCGTGTTTTCAAGTCAACTTTGGAATTTTATTGTTTCTAGACCTCTACGAAGGTCTAAAAGGCCTCCATATGGAATTTATTAATGTCAACTGATAGAGAATATTCTTAGGAATATACTAATATTTGTTTCATGCTATTATTTGCAATATTGTTAATGTTATAACGATATTTTTACAGACCAAACTAATTTCTTCCAAATGACTTAAAACTATAAACTTGTTGAAATTGAAAGGGTTATATCACCCCTCTATTAAATCTCCCAGGCTTATTGTGTTTATCATACGAAGCTCCAACTCTTCTTCTAACACGCCATGACAAAATTATTCAAATATCTAAAACAGTTTAGCCGTACAAGTGGATTTACTGGAGTATGTTTTCAACAATTTATCGATGTCCACATTGGGTTTTTGGGTTTCTAGCCCTCTACGAAGGTCCACAACGCTTACACATGGAATGTAATAATGTTAACGGATAGAAGACACTCTTGGAAAGATATTAAACTTTATTTCATTCTCTTACTTGCAATATTGTGAATTCTATAACTGTATTTTAGCAAAGTTTTGGACTAAAATTAGTTATTTTTCCATTGAATTAAAGTAGAAAACTTGTTGCCATTTGAAGGGTTATATCTCTTTACTAAAAAATCTTCCAAACTTGTAGAAGACATAATTCAAAGCACAAACTCTTCTTCTATCACCCCATGAAGAAATTATTTAATTATCTCAAATAGTTTAGACGTAATAGAGGTTTTACTGGAGCATGTTTTCAACAATTTATCGAAGTCAACATTGGATTTTTGGGTTTCTAGCCCTCTACGAAGGTCCACAACGCTTACACATGGAATGTAATAATGTTAACGGATAGAAGACACTCTTGGAAAGATATTAAACTTTATTTCATTCTCTTACTTGCAATATTGTGAATTCTATAACTGTATTTTAGCAAAGTTTTGGACTAAAATTAGTTATTTTTCCATTGAATTAAAGTAGAAAACTTGTTGCCATTTGAAGGGTTATATCTCTTTACTAAAAAATCTCCTAAACATCATAGAAGACATCATTCGAAGCACAAACTCTTCTTCTATCACCCCATGAAGAAATAATTTAATTATCTTAAATAGTTTAGACGTAATAGAGGATTTACTGGAGCATGTTTTCATCACTTTATCAACTTTGAGATTTTAAACCATTTGGCCTTTTAGAAGGGCCGAAAAGCCCTACAAAAGGAATGTAATAATGTCAGGCAATAAGGAAAATTCTTGGGAATATATTAAAATTTGTTTCACATCACTACTTATAATAGTATTAGTTTTACAGTGATTTTTGTAAAGAAAAACTTTGCAATTTCAGAAAACGAAAAGCAATTTTTGAAAATTTGTAAACTTCAACTAAACGATCATCGTTGAAAATGCAACATTCCGCGCTTCGGCCAAGTGTGGAATCAAGTGGCGGAAGGATGTGGGTCTAGGCTAGGAAAAGTCGGCCACAGCAGATCGATTTGTTGTGTGAGTCAACGTGTTGTGTGTGTGTGTGTGTGTTACCATGCAATCGGAATGCCATTCGAGCGCTTGATTATCAGCAGCCGCCAGCGTGAGATGAAGTTTCAAGTACCGATAATTGCTTCTTATACAATAATTTGTATTAATTATTGTGACTACACGGCACGGATACGGCCACAGTATATGACACGAGAGAGCAGATAGCATTAGAGAATTTAATTGAAACGCAATATCGAAAAATACACCTACTCATGCTTGAATATGATCGAACAGGAGAGGTACGAGAAATATTTATAGAATAAGTAAACGTGTCATACTTAAATTGTCTATATTTAATAGTTTAATCAGAGTTTATTAATAACTATCGATCAACCATGTATTATACAGACATGTATTATACTCTGTGACTAGAAGTGCCAATTTTCAACATGTTTTTAACTTTAAAACATGAATAAAACTCAAAATATTTCGCACATTTTAATAAGCTATTCACTAGTCGATTCGTTATTAAATACTCTATCATAGGTCATGCTTTTGTAATGGTATATTAATTTCCATCAAAGATATTGACGTTTAAATTTATTAACTCTGCGACTAGCAGTGCCAATTTTCAACATGTTTTTCAACTTTAAAACATGAATAAAACTCAAAGTATTTAGCACATTTTAATAAACTATCCACTAGTCAATTCATCATTAAATACTCTATCATGTGTCATGCTTTTGTAATAGTATATTAATTTCCATCAAAGATATTGACGTTTAAAGTTGTTAACTCTTCGACCAACAGTGTATATTTTCTACATGTTTTTGAACATTAAAATAAAAATAAAACAAGAAATATTTATAATCCCTTAAGAAGCTACATACCAATCGATTCTTCATTAAATATTATATCATAGAACATGTTTCTGTAATAATATATGAATTTCCATCAATGTTGTTTACGTGTAAAGTTTTTACCTCTGCGACTTGCAGTGCCAATTTTCAACATGTTTTTCAACTTTAAAACATGAATAAAACTCAAAGTATTCAGCACATTTTAATGAGATATCCACTAGTCAATTTGTCATTAAATACTCTACCATGTGTCATGCCTTTGTAATAGTATATTAATTTCCATCAAAGATATTGACGTTTAAATTTGTTAACTCTGTGACTAGCAGTGCCAAGTTTCTACATGTTTTTCAACTTTAAAATATGAATAAAACCCAAAGTATTTAGTACATTTTAAAAAGTTATTCATTAGTCGATTCATCATTAAATCCTCTAACCAACAGTGTCTATTTTCTACATGTTTTTGAACATTTAAATAAAAATAAAATAAAAAATATTTATAATACCTTAAGAAGCTGCCTACCAATCGATTCTTCATTAAATATTATATCATAGAACATGTTTCTGTATTAATATATGAATTTCCATCAAAGTTGTTTACGTGTAAAGTTTTTACCTCTGCGACTTGCAGTGCCAATTTTCAACATGTTTTTCAACTTTAAAACATGAATAAAACTCAAAGTATTTAGCACATTTTAACAGGCTACCACTAGGCTGTCTAGGTGGGTAGTGTGAATTTATTATTATAAATTCACACAAAAAATCACTCATTTAATTAATTCACATTAAAAATTCACATGAAAAATTCACATTATTAAAAAATCCACACCGATAAAGTCACAACAATCGCAATGCGCAACCGCCCAACAAACAAGAAGAATCCACCGACAACACACACACACACACACACACACACACACACACACACACATACACACACACACACACACACACACACACACACACA
>WSZQ02086832.1:0-12910 GCA_019419845.2 Weissflogia rhopalogaster
AAAATATTAGAAGTTCGGAGCTGCTCTTGAGGGGGTTGAACTTTGGAGGTTGTTAGATTGTTAGCGGGGATGATCGCGGTGCGTGGTGATTGATTAATTAGGACTTAAGTAGGATTGAGGGAGGTATCAAGTCGAGCGAGAGAGACTCGTGCTGATGCGACTTGGCAACAGGGTAGGTAGCCGCCGGCTGCGGCGAGGCTGTGCAAACCACCAGCCAGCGGTGGAAAAAAAGGACCGCGGGGACGAACGTGAGGTGCAGAAAGTCCGCCGTTCGGAGAAGTGCAATCGAACTGCGAAGGGTACCATGGTGCTATAAAACGGACGTGTCTAACCAAGGGTTTTAAGGTTTAACGGGGACCGTGACCTAGAAGAAATTTACAAAACTTACACAGCTTTACGAAACCCCACACAACAATTTCCAACACGCTCGATCCTGACATTCTCTGCAGAAACACAATCCGAAACAACTAAAACACTACCGAAATGAATATTCTGAGAAGAGCGTATCGAAAAACAATCAGATGCACACAGGAGAAGAACAAATGCAGGAACGGGTACATTTGGTCACGCGTTAACGTTCCAAACATTAATGATTGGATCTAACGATGGCGCCAAGAATGGAACGATCATATCAACAGAATGTCGGCGACTTGGGCGGTAAGAATAGCGAGGGACCAGTTATCAAGAGGACGTAGATCGCTAGGACGACACAGTAATAGATGGAAAGACGGAAAAACACAAATTCTCTGATGAATATCAGGCGGAAATCGCCCTTAACGAAGAGGAAAATGAAGAAGAAGTAATAACAAAAGGAACACAGTTAGTCATAGCCGGATAAATTCTTGTTAGACAACGGGCCTTGGAGCTATCTCCAATAGAACATGGTTGGCAAAGGAAAATCCCTCAAAGCTGTAAAGGAAAGTCTTCTAGAGACTAGTGAGCCACGTTCCAAACCTGGGTTGGGTCTCTTTCTGAGAAGAACTACTTATTATTCATTCGGTAGCTACTTTGATATCAATACTTAGAGTTTCTCTGTTTAAAGTTTCTAGTTTCTAAACTTTCAGGTATCAATAAGGATCACAATTTCAAATTTTGATATAGAAGGAAGCCCTCAAACATGCCTAGGACTCCTTAATCAGTCAACCTTAATCAGGTTCTGCAAGAAGAGTTTTCGTCTATTAACAACATAAAACACATCTTCATTAGGAACTATCAAGTCTCGTACCCGAAGAAAAAACACGAAGATATATAGATCAGATAGAAGGTAACAAATAACACCAACATAATTTAAGATAATCCCAATCAAAATGATACCTAGACATCGTATAAACATACCTTCATGTTCCCATTCAAGCTGTGCCTTCTCCCCCTGGCCACCATCCTGAATCTGCTCCAGAATCTGTTCAACAAGATGTCCCTTATCCGCCGGAATATCCAAATTTAAACTCTTTTCCGTAAAATTGTTCTCCGGGGCTTGTTCATCCGGCACAGACTGAATAACAACAGTCTCCTCTTCATCCTCCTCCACTGCTGTGTCCTTAGCGTCGAAATTCTCAACAATCACGTTTATTTTGCCTAAAGGTACCACTTCCTTCAGAGGCAACGATGATTCCGGTCGGAGACGAGGTGCTGCAGGTCTGGCACTGCTTGGACGTACGCTTGGAGGTCTTAACAACGAACTCTTTGGACGAACTGAGAAAAAAGACAAATCATAGGATGTTTACATTAATCATCAATGAACTCATCAATGAACCAAGAACTAATCAATGAACTCACATGGTGCGGCCTTTTTAACCTCTTCAATTTCTTGTTCTACGGAATTAGAGTTCTTGGGGCTTGAAGTTTCTCGATTTTTCAAAGCAGCTAAATCCCGAATGGCCATCATTGGCTTAATCTCAGGTTTACGGGGTATATTCTGCTGGGATGGTTCTTCTGGTTTTACTTCAATTTCTTCTTCAGCTTTGTTAGGACGACCTGAGGCTACACGATCATTGTTACCACTTCGGGGACGAGCTGATTTTGGTCGGGCAGATGGTTGCCTCAGAGGAACAAGCTCTTCAGGAGTCGTTCCCTCTGTTTTTGACATCAAGCTTGACTGAATTCCATCCAATTTCTTTGTGGCATTGTAGCTTGGTGGACGATCCTCCAATTCTGAGTTATCTTTCAAAATTTGCGGCTTCCAAGAATCATCTCGGGGACTTCCATTTTCAGTATCAGCAGTACTCTCTTTGACATCGTCCTTAACATCATCCTGTGGCTGTTCTGTTCCTTCCTCTTTGATGTCCTCAACTTCATTTGGTACCTCTACCTCTTGTGTTGATGATTCAGCTCCTAAAGTTTCAACCTTAGGAGACGTCTTGTCTTTCGGAGATAACTTCGATACACTACCTTTAGTGTTACCAGCTTTAATTTCTTTAGTATCAGTGATTTTCGTGGGACCTTTCTCAGTTTTACCACGTCCCTTAGGCGTCTCTGTCTTACTTTTCGAAGCCACAGGAACTTTTCCTTTAAGCTCCTTAGGTGTACCATCATCACTTCCTTTCCGACTTGGTTTCTTCTCAACCTTCTTCCTGGTCGATTCAATTTTGTCCCCAGCTTTACCAACAGTGTTTTTAGAGCTACTTTTCTTATCTACCGAATCCCGTCCTTTAACCTCCTTCTTGGGATCTGAAGAAGACTTCTTCAGACTCTTAACATATTCTCTGGTGTCAACTTTATCATCAATTAACTTGGCGATTGTTTGAAGTAAACGATTGGTTTCACTAACATCCAAACCAGCTATTATCTTGCTTGATTTTACCTTCAAGTCTTTTCCACTTATCGTTTCTATAATTAAATGATCAATACATAGATTTCCTTCTAATTACTTATAGGTATATAAAGGTACTTATAGGTATTTAGAGGTACTTACTAACGGCAGTGATTAATTTGTTCAAAAAACTGATTTTCGCCTCTCGTTCTTTGACATTTTCAAAATTAAGTTCAGAGTCATTATAGAGGCCTTTGAGGAAACCGTTACGAACTAGAAGGGTGATGATATCGTGGAGGAATCGGAATGGTGGTTTCCTTAGTAGTTTCTCAGTTAGTTGCGGTTTGGTAACATGTTTACCTAGCAATTTTTGGGTACTTTGTATTATTTCCGCACTTACTTCATCAGCCATTGCGCAGTTTTTCAGTTGTAGCAGATTAAGTGTTCTTTTTGTTGCTTCTTTATGATTCTCGACTAGAAGTATGGAAACTACACATGTGAGACGTGTCAATTTTTGTTTACATCGAACTTCAGGACGGTACCATGGGACTATGGTGCCATGGTAACCATGGGAACTCAATACATCGTAAATCATCGTACTTGTGTTTACCCATTGACAATAATATTTTCTCGGTATTTACCATTTTGTATCAATTTATTCATTGTTGGTAAAGCTGATTCTACTAGGAACATGTTTGAAAAGAAACAAAATGGTAAGGGAAGTGATTGATGATGGTGCAATGAAAGCGGTAAGTCCGTGTTGCAAACAGTAATATAGAAAGATCCAAGGCAAGTACAAAAATGGAGATATTATCTCTTACAGTGAGGAAAAATTCCAGTTTAACAGTAATATTTACTTAAAGCAATGCCAAAATGTAGTAAAAGCCGTGATTTATTAATTTTTAATACTGGTGGCGTCATCTATTGACTAATATACAAAGTTCAACCACATTAAAACTACAGTTTCCTGTATGAGCTTTTTAATGAAGATTTGTAATTCTACTATTATCTAAAAGATGGCGCTGCTTGATTTAAGTTCATGCGCAAAATTTGAAAAATATTTAGAATTGTATTAAAACATTAATTTTTTAAATCCTCAAACGTTATCTCTTCGCATCTCTGCGATCCTGGTACCAAAAATTTTAATACTAACGTAAAATTTTCTGAAGACGCCAGTTGACGCCAGAGGTTGAATTTGTATTGTGAATCATATTGCAATAAACGATTTTCTCGCATTTAAGAAGTTTTATTATTTATTTATTTTAATGGTTAAGAGGTGTGCTTTCTATTTGGGCGCCGCGTGCTCGAGTTCCGCCTAAGGGGGCGAGGAAACGCTTATTTTCGGGATTTATTTTCATACATTTTAGTAAAATTTAATAGTTTTGAGTATGTTTATCAACTATTTCAGTGTGTCAGGAAATTGGTGTAGTGGTTAGCAGGTGTGCGTTCTATTTGGGCGTTCCGGGTTCGAATCCCGTCTGCGGAGCAAAATTTTTTTTGCATTTTATTTTTCAATCATACATTTTGGTAAAATAGAATGGTCAACCGCCGCTTCGCGGCGGTAGTTCGTTTTCCCCATGGCCTACGATCTTACAGTTCGCCGCTTCGCGGCGAACTGCACCCGAGTCACGAGCACGAGTCCCACGGGAAAGGTACCGACCCCAGCGGGTATCGAACCGCCAACCCCTGTGTTGGCACGCAACGACTCTACCACTGTTCCACCTAGGCGGCATACACCTGGCCAAAATTTAAGGGATTAAAACGAACACAATTTCATCCTTACAGTTTAGAGTATAGAGAATAAGATTGCAACATTTTTAAATGAAATTGTAGGAATTGAAATTTGTATCAAAAGGAAAACAAGTAATAAAACTTCCTAAATACGAGAAAGACTTTCATTGTAATATAATTTATTTCTAACAGAGATGCTAATCCTTGACAGAATTTTGGTGAAAAAGATAAAGTTTTCCGATCGAGGAACAAAAGGTCTCCGAACAAGCTTAAAATGATATCTAATGAAACATGACATCACTCTCTATAAGAAAATGTAGAAACCTGAAAAAGTTTAAGTTTTCGAGAATCTGTTACAAATAAATTTTATTACAATCAGTCTTTCTGGCATTCATGAAGTTTTATTATTTATTTTCCAGCGTTCGCGATGCACAACCATAAATAAAATCTTCTAGTCACGTTTGGATAGAATTAAGAACGATTATGTTTTACATGAATACAAATCATATTTTTGGTAATTTTATTTTTGTCAACTCACAATTGAAACAATAATAAATAATTTGATAATAATTACATGTTATGCATATACGTTCTTTATACGGTGCACCAGTGTATAGTGAATGAGATAATTTCTTGCCTTTTTTGCAAAAACAAAATCGTTCGATCGATGGTAAACTGAATATATCGAATAAAATGTTTGTATATCGAATAAAATGTATGTACGGTGAATATAGACAGCCCTAGACAGGCAGTTGGTAACAACAAATTGTAAGACATCGTCCCATGAGTAAAAATTACATAATTCAACTAATACAAGTGGTAAATCTAATTTGGGACATTATTTAAATAATATGTACACGTACATTAAATAACACTGTAAACATCAAATAAATACCGATACGCGACGACATCGTGATTGCAAAGCTGCGCCCGCTGCGCCAGCACTATCCACTCTTCACCGTACAGCAGGTGTGTGTATCTTCATTTACTTCGCTATTGCTGATTAGTTAAGTCGACCATCCCCGAAGCAAACCAAAACGAATTACAAGCCGGCGAGAATAATACGCGGATCCTCGACGCCGGCCTTGATCTTGCGGAGGAACATAACAGCTTCACGGCCATCAATCAGTCGATGGTCGTAGGTCAAAGCGATGTACATCATTGGTCTGATTACAACCTGTTCAGAAAAATAAACATAATTTTAGTTTAGAGTAGTCTATAAATGTATTCAAAAAAGAATTCTTACTTGTCCTTTAATAGCGACTGGTCGTTCGAAAGTGCCGTGCATACCCAGAATAGCCGATTGCGGAGGATTGATGATGGGCGTGCCGAGGAGGGAGCCAAAGACACCACCGTTGCTGATCGTGAAAGTGCCGCCATCCATGTCTTCAACGGCGAGTTTACCAGTGCGTGCCTTCTCGCCGAGAGCGGCAATCGCCAGTTCAATATCGGCGTAGTTCATTCGTTCAACGTTGCGCAGGACAGGGACGACGAGACCTTTGGGTGTTGCCACAGCGACGGAAATGTCGACGTAATCGCGGTATATAATCTCATTGCCGTCGATGACGGCGTTCACCACAGGCTGGTGTTGGAGGGCATACGCTGATGCTTTCGCAAACGCCGACATAAAGCCCAGTTTCATTCCGTAGGTTTTTTGGAATGATTCCATGTGGGCTTTACGGAATTCCATAATATGGCTGGAAGTTTAAAAATTGTATAAGAATTATAAATGTAGAATAAAGTTGCAAAAAAACAAAATTCTGCTTATGGAATTATGTTCAAATAGTTCGATAGTTATCGATATTTATGATTTTAATAACAATAATTAAAGCTATCGATATTTCGAAATATATCTATATATATATATATCTATATATCGATATATCGAAATCGTCAATAACAGAAAATTTTAAGATTTTATATGAAAATATATTCTTACCTCATATCAATCTCGTTGAATGTTGTCAACATCGCATTCTCATTCTGGGCGCTCTTCAAACGTTCGGCAATCTTCAAACGCATACGGTTCATCTTCACACGATGTTCGGTGCGTGTGCCCGAGATCTCCTTCGTCGGATCCGCGGGTGGCATCTAAAATATCAAAAGAAACATTGAAAGAATTTCTGGAAATGGAAATGATAGGGAATTTCTGGAAATGGCAACATTTGCACAATGTCCCCAACAGGAAAGATTTCCAGAATATCCCTAACAAGGGAGCATTCCAAGAAAAGTTTAAAAATACGAACCTTAACGGTAGCGGAATCAATAGCTTGGGCATGTCGGATGGCAGCAACCGGGATAGTACTAGCCGGCGCCCTAGGTGGCGGTGGTGGTGGAGGCGCGCCGGCAGCCGCTGGTGTCGGTGTGGGCTGAGCAGCAGGGGATGGCGCTGCAGGAGCCACTGGTGGTGGAGGTGCGGCTGGTGCGGGCGCAGGTTTCGCAGCTGGTGCACCGCCGGCAGGTGGCGCTTGACCGGTTACGTTAATCTTAAACAGCGCCTGACCGGCTTTCACAGTGTCGCCATCTTTAACGAGCAGCTCTTCGATGATGCCATGTCCGGGTGATGGTACAGGCATCGATGTTTTGTCGGTTTCAATCTCCAAAACGACCTCGTCTTCGGCGACATGATCGCCAACCTTTTTCTGCCACCTAGTAGCAAATGTGCAAAACAACAGTATTAGTACATCCGTCAAATGTCAGTTTAATAAGGTTTTTCAAACGAATGACATATGCAACTGCTCCCGTAAAGTTTTATATATCATAACCTTATTTCAAGGTAAAATTGCGAGACTTTGCTTAATGGGTTGCCTAACTAACCCGATTTTAACCAATAAGTTGTCTAACATCTAAATAATAGACTTTTATATGTCCAAAAAGCTAAAAGTAAACGAAATTTGTTCAATTTATCCAATGCAATATTTGTAAATCTTTTTAAATATTAAGTAACAAAAAGGCATGAATATTTTTCTGCCACTTTGTAGTGCAAAAGAGAACTATTACGACATCTGCCAAACGTCAGTTTTAGTATCTTTTAAAACGAATAACATATGCAACTCAATCCGTAGTTTTATACAACATAACCTTAATCCGCGGTAAAATTGCGAGACTTAGCTTAATGGATTGCTTAACTGTCCCGATCCTAACATAATAAGTTGCCTGACATCTAAATAATTGACATATATCTATCGAAAAAGCAAATACTAATGAATGAATGACATATGCAACTCAATTCGCAAAGTTTTATAACACAACTTTACATTTAACTTAGTAAGTTTCCTAACATCTAAATAATTGACACATATCTATCCAAAAAGCAAAAAGTAAACGAAATTTGTTCAATTCATCTGATAGTGGTTAATCTGATCAGATATTAATAAGTCAAAAAGTCATCAAGTCACTCACCTCACGTCGCCCTCGGAGACCGAATCAGCAAACGGCGGCACATTAACGGTCTTCACATCAAAGAGGGCAGCACTCGTGCGCAAATATCGAATTTCACTGAAAACATGCCTGGATCTACAAGAAACACACATAAATTAATAGAATACTCATAATATATGTTGAGTTTTACCTCAGATGCTACATACTTGTTCAGGAATATGTTGTATTCTTTGCTGGCAATGTTGAGGCCATTTATCAGTGAACTTGCTTGATGAATACACCTTTGGCTTAGCTGTAGCTAAAAAAAAACATTTCAATTCAATAAAAATCTATAAACTATTTATTTAATATCGTATAACTCCAAATTATTACGAGACATAATACTATATAATTCCCAATATCTAATAATACATAATAACTGCTAATATAAATTTATAAATTGTTTCTATCAGCAGTTATCATTTGAAAATATAATAAAATGTAGGATTTCAAGATGATTACGTAATCAAACTATTACATGCCAAAGAAATGAAAAAAATCAAGCTTTCGTTACATAATAAGGCCACAATTAGGTTAATTTTGTACATTTTAGGAGGTCAGGGATAGGAAGTAGCCAAATAGGTCTTGTCTTATTCAAACACTTACCTCGTTCGTGTTGCGTTCTAGATTCTTCTTGAGGACTCGTAGCACCGGCCGCGGCAGGTTTCTCGTCGCCGCCGTGAGTATCCCCGACATGGTGGTGGTGTGTGTCTTGTCGCGTGGTCCGCCCAAATGCCCTCGTCACAATGCGCCAATGAAGTTCGTGAAGTTCTCTCCCGCGAGCAGCTTCCACGAGTTGTTCCACACAGAGTCTGTCGTGCTGCGCTCGTTTGGAAGGTCCGCACTTGGTGATCCCGCTGGCTGACAACACACTCAGCGGCGGTATGAGTGCAACTAGGAAATTTCGAAAAAAGTAGGATCGAAAATGAAATGTACAATGAATTTGCTTTGGCGAGATGCGACGTGACAGGAGGATTTCAACGCGCCTCACATTTGGGCAACCAGCACATCTTGGTACACTTGGAAGTTGTTAGGAAAGTTTCGGAAATATGTTACAAGAACATTGGGAATTTTGATGTAGAATAATTGCATTTCATTTTGACATCTGCGAAATTTTAACCGTAAGAAATGACGAGTGTCATTTTTTATCATTTAGAAAAATAAATCGTAGTTATTGTGAAATTCATTCGTGATATGTATTATATTCACAGAAATTGAAAACTAGGATTCTATTTAGAAATATGTTTAAAATATCTAATTTTTCTATTTAAATTTGATGAAATTTTATCATAGGCAACCCAAACCTCTCGTTGTTCGGGTAGTTTCGAACTTTGCGAATATAAACGATTAAAGTATAAATTCATGGACCGTTTGTAATGACATTTTGTGAACCAAATATATGATGAATATAAACGATTCGTTGTTGATGAGCGCGAAATTTAAATTATATAAATTCACGTATATAGAAGTATAAATTCATGGACCGTTCATAACGATATTTCCGTGAACCAAATATGATCGTATTCGACAAATGACAGTTTTATACTTTGGCTGGGCCAAATGAATATAAATCACATACCTAATGTGGGTTGCATACGATGTAACGAGTTGTTTTGAAGTGGACGTATCAAACTATGTCCAAAAATACGTTTACCAAAAATGCATTAACTTTTCATTAATAAATACTACACAATTATTTAATTCCATTACGTAGATTATCTTGCATAACTTTTCAATTTTCCATACCATCGTTGTGTACACTGATAAGGTTTTTTCGTTAAAATATCATTTTCAAAAATGAAACACCTATTGAAAGAAAATAAAATACCGTATTACATATTTATAAGCGTAGTGCATTGACGCCCTATTTATTAAAAATATATTAGAGTTTTTTTTTTGCCGTAAAATACAAAATTGGAAAAACACAACAAAACTTAAATGCTACGCTGAAAACAGTACCCGTTGATGATGTACTTAAACGTTTAGAGTAAAGTGTTAATAAGGTAACCGTGCAGCAGTTAATTTTGTAAGCATGAAGCCAAACAAACACAGTTTAGACATTCAGCCGAAGTCTGAAAGAAATCGGAGGTTAACATTAAAAATGATAGTAATGACAGCTAGAATTAGTATCAGAACAGAACACAGAGTCGAACACAAAAGACAACAGGGGTGAGAAGCTACCTAGAGAGTTGCTGAAGATTAATGGCCTCCTCAGAGGGCGTTTCTCGGAACATTGTTGTCGACAAATCGATGGCTACGTATAAGCCACAGAGCACCAGTGGGCCAACGATGGCACCTTCGAGGCCCAGACAGAAGATGCCACCAGCTATGGCAAGACCAGTTAAATATGGATGTCCACTATAAATTTAAATAAGAAATTAACAAATGGGCTGATCACCCCAAAGAAGATCAAAAAATCCACCATTAGATGGCAATACCGATACATACCGATATTTTCGTTAACCAAATATGATCGTATTCAACAATTGACAGTTTTACTCTTTGACAGGGCAAGATGAATGTAAATCACACAAATTATCGTAATTGTAAGTAGTATTATGTATATGATTTTAATAAATCAATGTTGAAAGTATGCAATCGTAGGGAACACATTAAAAAAAAACAGAAATAATGCTAATTATCGAAGAAACAAAGCCTTTTTGATCAATCCGAATAAATACGATTTTTCTGAATCAATTTTTTTTACTGTAAAGATTTTTATAGATAAGAAAAGGCTGAAATATAGTTAAAAAGGCAAATGCAAGTAATATGGGTTGCATATAACGATATAAGAATTGTTCTGAAATGACGTATCAAACAATGCCAAGCCATACAACCAAACATTTAAAACGCTACGCCTGCGCAACCAGCATAATCTGTCTGTCCAGAGAGAAAACAGGACAACTAACTTCGGTTCGAGATTAAGAGGGTCAAATGCGAGGGTCAGAGTTGGATATGCGTGGAAACTCACGCTACGCATGCGCAACCAGCATAATCTGTCTGTCCAGTGAGACAACAGGACAACCAACTTCGGTTCAAGATTAAGATTATAAAATTTCGAACTTACCCTTTGATCTCAGCATAAATGGTAGCGTCCACAATTGACATGGGCACAAACTGGACAGCGGCAAACAAAATAGCGTAAAAACCTTTATCCTGAGCCAGCCACAAATCAAAAATGGCCGGAATGCAAGCCCAATAAGTGCCCAAAAATGGGGCAGCACCTAAGATTGTTGCCACAGCTGTAATGTAACGAATATTATTAGATCTTTTGTACATAAAATTGAAATAAACATTGCACGTTGGTAACAGCTTTAAACAAAACATACCTGATGGCAAATAAACGATTTTACACCCAAACAAATTGTGAATAAACCAAGTCCAGAGGCCGTAAAACGTCGCCATCTTGAATGACGCTGCAAACACTCCGTTAATGGCGTCGCCAAGGGCCAGGCCAAAACGGCTGCCATTTGTGGAAAACTGCGTCATCAATTGGACAGGTTTGTACAATTCGCCACTTGAACTTAGAAGATAAAATAACGTTGTCAAGAATATGACCTAAAACAAATAAATTATAAAATCAACCATATTAATTATATTAATGGCATGTATAAAATATAAAAAGCTTATTATAGAAACATACGAACCATATTTAGTATAAAGTTTAAAACAGCCGTCCCCCCGCCAAGTAATACTGAAATAAATGCACTAAAACTACCGAGAAGTAGGCTAATATTGCCTTTAACAATCGACCATACAGAGTCCAAAAGGGAGAGCAATGTCCCAACATTCTGATTGATGAAGGACATAATTCCAGAGATGTTAAACATTTCTAAAACAATACGTACAATATAGGTAAATGTTTTAAAGATTTCATTTTTTAAAGTTTTCCTTAAAGTATTTACGGTAGTAGAAGCACAGATGGCGCTCTTATTAACGTCTACAAAAGCGCCATCTGTAGACGTTCATAGCAGCGTCATCTGTAAACGTTCATATCAGCGCCATCTTGGGAGCGCTACCATGTTACATACGCAAGTAATCTTGTTACATTATATACCTATCCATGGTCTGTTTTACGACCTTTCTTAGTATTCAACGCATGCGCTATGACATTGAACCACAGATGGCGCAATATTTAAAATATCGCCATATGCGAACACAAATAAAATAACTACTCACCTGGCGATTTCTGTAAATCATCAATAAAAGTATTCCACGAGTCTTCAATGGCATCAGTGGTAACTTTTGGACCATGCTCATTTGATGAGTCTGAAGACATCCACGTCTGGTAGATCCTATCCCACAATTCTAACACCTGATTCTCAAGTTTGGCAGATTTGGTCGGGTCCACATCACTCATTACACTTTTCACAGCCTTTGAGATTCCTTCGCGTCCGTACTGATAGGCATTGTCCAGCAGCGAGTCAATGGTACTTTCGAACGTTGGCGGAAGTAACTGGCGTAGCTCGGGATTGTGCACGACTGTCTGATTGATTACGTTGCTCGAGATTTGTACTAGCATTATGGCTTCGGCATAAACCTGGAATTTTCGTCATTGTTAAAACTTTCAGAAAAATACAATCAACTCTATTTTTAATTTAGTAACTTTGAAGTGCTGTAGCACCCTTTGCAGAAATCCTAGAGAACTTGGAATGATCTGATTCGAAACAGCAACTCTTCCACTTTCATTTCAAGTTGAGAAAATGTTATTAACTTTAATAGTTTCGCTAAAAATGCAATTTTTCAAAACGTGTTTTAAATATTTCGAAAATCTGTTATTCGAAGAGCTTTAGAGACCTTTGAAAAGCTGTAGCGCCCTTCTTAGAAGTCTCGCAGCACTAGAAATGACCTTATTCGAAACAACAACTTTTCTTCTTTCATATTACCTTGAGAAAATGTAATTATCTTTATAAGTTTAACAGGTATATGTAATTGTTCAAAACGTGTTTTTTGAAAAATTAAAGAAAAATTATAAACTTTAAAGATCCTTTCAAGAAGTTTCACGTGATT
>WSZQ02086843.1:0-15094 GCA_019419845.2 Weissflogia rhopalogaster
GTTGTTTTGTTTTACAATCGCCTGCACGACTCAAATTAAGCGCATTAATAATATCATCGTGTAATGTATGTAAGCAGATAAAAACTATAATATATTTTTAAAGGCGACCATCAATGCTGCGCCTTTGCGGCTCGATACCACTATCGCTTCCTTAGCGGAAGCAACAGCACTGAATTTCAACACACAACAATGCATGCGCATGAAGCCTGTGTAATATCCAAACCAGTAGCACGGCAAAGTCATGCCAACGTTTTGTTTGCCGTAAGTTTTATGGAGTACTAATGTTATGTTGTGTTTCGACACACAACACATGTTTCAAGGGTACAGAGGCATGGTAAACGAAGAACAAATTTTAATAAAGCGTCGTGTATGCGCATGAAACCAAAAGTTGTACGTTTATGATGTAGTTGTGTGTTTATTGAAGACGGAATAGGGCGCAGCCATGATACAGCTACGGGGCTTAATGCTTATTTAATTATTTCATGCCTTGGCTAACAGCTAACATGATTTTAAACGCTTCTCCTCTTCTTTCGGTTGGAAAAAAAGAGGAGGCGCGTTCACGTCTAGGTCGAACGACGCTAAATTAATTATTAAAACTGCGCCGATGTTTGCTGGAATTATGCGCGTACGCACTAGGCGTGCACGACACATGCAAGAAGCGCCAACGCGTACAAACACCGCATGCGAATCTCGTCGTGCACGTAAATGTTTAACATCGCAGGTACACAGGTGATTAAAATAATGAAACATGGAAAGAAAATCATCGAGCGCGTAATATACGCCGGTGTAGCGACTTCCGCAAGTCGTATTTCGCGATTCGCGATTAAACGTCACACCAACACTGACGCGAATGTCAATTATCGCATTGACCCGGGCGCGTCCCATTGTGAGCGTAATTATTGAAGTGGAAAAAAAAGCGTTTAAGTCGGTAATTTATTTCGATTACACCACACGAAACGGATGGGAGCCCTTTTGCGCCGGCCGGGCTTTTGTCGCGATGTACGAGCACAAAACAATTGCCTGGCTGGCAGTAATTACGCTTCGTAGCCCCAGAAACAAAACCGCACACGAGGGACATTGAGAGGAAGCAAAGGCGACAGACCTGCGCGTCCTCAGGTGCAAAGAATAGTACTAAATCAAGTCCCGCCGACGAAAAAAGGCATCGAAAAAAGTCTCAAGAGCGTTTCACAGCTACCGTAACCTTATTTTTCAACCTCTTAACGCTCGTCAGCAGGAGATGCACAAAAAACGGCAAGCAATCTATACGCTTCGAAACATGAAAGTAGACACATAGTCTCTACCTACAACAAGGCGCAATCAATCGTACATCTTTAAATATAATTGTGTCTATTTCGTTTGCCAGTTGTGTATTCCGCTGGTCGGTGGCGTGAAGGCAACAATGTAGACTGATTTATTCCGAAACCCGTTTTCTTCTGCGCATATCACATGTAACAGTGAAATAGCCTGAGCGAATCCTTCGACGCAGTTGTTTGGCTTTACATGATATCCAAACTCATGGAATCATCAATAACAAGTTTTATTCCTGTTGTGCATGTCGCGCAATATAATAATTAATTTTTCCCATTAAAAAATAGCAGTAGCAATCGAAATTATCTAATCTATATTATAATTTGATCATGGCTATCGACTGTAATGAGGCAATTACTTCCACAGTGTCGATTTATTAAAATTAATCGACAGCAAAAGCTGCGCAACAACGCGTTTTACTACCAACTGACGTGGTGAGAATTCCCACATTTTCGTATGGCAAACGCAATTACAATATTCGGTTTTCAAATTGCAATGATGCAATCGATACTTTAATGTGAATTATTTCAATTATGCTGGTGAATTCAACTTGCAAGTATGTACATATTTGCTGAGCGTATAAATATTTATCGTGAATGTTTAGAGAATGTTAGTTGTAGATGTATTCGTCTAGCTGTCTGAAAATGGTTAATATTGACATAACTTATAAAAATATGTGCACGGTGATAAGGACAAACACACGCGCATGCAACTTAGCGCTCTTCTAATCATGACAACTCCTAGACTTGACAATTTGCCGGATTTTTCTCATTCTCAACGACGACGCCTATCTCCGCTCAACTAAGGCGGTACATCCGTAGTTGTATAGAATACAACTCGAGTGTCGCTAATTGGTCCTCGGTTTATCTAGTGCAAAAATCGACTGCGTTTGTTTATCAAGCCTATTAATTGCGAACATTCGGTGCGCACCGCCTGTGTGCATATTACAAACAAACCATTTCGTTGTTTCTAGGCGCGAGAGATTGAATCCACCTACGCTCACACACGTCAACCGGCTATCAGCTGCGCATATCTAACATGCATTTTTTCCGTCCAGTTGGTTCGAACGATCATCGTCCTCAGCTTGATAAACACCGGCAATGAGAATTGAAATAAATCTGTCTATCATCGGCTGCAACATTGTGCCGTAATCGCGATCAGTTAGGCCAATCATCGCAAATAATACATCAACGTGTGCGACATGAATAAATGCATGCAGACGGAGGAAAAGCAGATCTGAGGCAAGGCATATAAACGTTCCCTGGCGAATATAAGTGCGGTGCATGCATGTGTGTATATATGTGGTTTTGAGATGACGATGGTAAACGTATATTCGCCCTGACTCATGGCATAGCTTGTTTCCTAGCCTTGAACCTTACAGCTGATTTGCAATATAAATGCCCGTGCGCGGAACGGACGCAGACAAACACTCGCCGCAAATCGAAAAATCCTACGTGCAGCATTCATGTTGCACACACACGTAGCAGCTCGCATACATAGACACGAGCGAGAGAAATACACGCTTCTAGCCAAGCGTGTGTTGTGAAATCGCAAACGTCCGTGATTATTATGATTACAAAGTACGGAACGCCTAAAGGGTTTTCGGGCCAGCGTTAGAGTTGCGAACTGGTTGGGTACGTTTTGCACTTGAACTTCTAACACACAGACACGACAAGATTTTTCAACGTGCGAGGAACGCGTAAAAGTTTAAAGTCGAAGTTTTTCGGCTGTTCAACGCCGCTGTGCTGCACCGCTGTGCAACCAGTTTCTTTTTCCTTCTAATTTTCGCTCGAGTGTAACCGGCGGAATTTTCCATGTAATTAAATTGCACAAGACCGTCGCTAATCGTTAATTTGAATTTATTATATGTATACCTAGACGGAGGTACGTTCTCACTGGACGTTTGCTGGGCGCGGTGCTCGCGCTCGCAAAACCGCGTCGGCCGTGTCCAGACGATTTAATTTCGCGCACAAGTTCGAATTATCGTCGGTCGCACGTCACCTACCTCTCTTCGCACTGATGCAATTCCGCAGAAACTGACGAAAAAGCCGCACGGCAATTTGGCACTCTGTACCGGTGAGCATCCGCCAAACGTTATGTAGGCAAATTTTACTAGTACTTCAGTAGTTCAAAGCTGACGTTTCCACAAAAAATCGACTTCACCGACTGACTCATTAAAAATTCGGAGATATTGCCACTTTTTAATACTGCACACAACTTGTAAAGTCTAAAACGTAATTTTAATTGAAAGTTATAGAAATCACAAAATCGATCGCTTTTCTTAAACACATTTTTTTGACAAATTTTTGGCGAATTAGGGATCCCTGTTATTTCAAGCGCACTCCAGATAATAGTAATTTTAATTCATGTCGAATGATTTCCTAAATATAGTTGAACTACGGGAGTGCGTCTTTAAATCTATTAGTTAAAATCGGGAATATTGACGTTTGAAACTTAAAAGTGAGAAGATTTTTTTCCAGAAAAAGCTAAATTCTGCACATTATAAATCGTAATTTTACAGATTGGTTGGTTAGATAATAAAAACATTTTTTGAAATTTAAGACACAATATAGTAATTTCAGTTTTAGTAGTTTAATTATTATCAAATTGTTAATTTCTTGTGCTCTTTAAATAACAAAATCAGAAAATTTTACACTTTAAATCTCGAGCAAACTTGTTGACAATAATTCCGGTTACTAAATCATACACGAACTGTAATATTTTCATCGCAAGACCGGTTGATTAGTAAAATAATTTCAACTTTTTTGGTTATTTTTTAGTGAATTATAAGACATGTCCTAAATACTCCAGGCAGATACTACATACAGAAGTAATTTTTACTCGAGTGGTATGATTTTCTTAATATTGCTGAATATCGTGAGTGCTACTCACTAAATCTTCAAGTTGATAGAACTTAAAATTTATTGCCATTAGAAACTTTTTCTGAAGATGTTGGAGTTTGTGACGCACGTGGGAGACATTAAAAACGCATTTCATATGGAAATAGGTTCAATTTTTTTTCGTGCATATTTTTCAAACTTCCTTCCCTCATATGTGTGCGAACCACCCGCGCCATCTTCACCAGAGAGCAAAGAGCGATATATTAGAGAGGCAAACTGCATATGCGCGTCTTGCCAAAAATAACACTCGCGTTTCGCGTGCGTGCTGCAGCTGCAAAAGCTCCTTGTGCAAATTTTCCGAAAACTGCTTTCCGTCCCGCGAGCAGCAATGAACGAAACTTTTATTTTTACATATTTTCTAATACACATACATGGATGACATTATCAGCTGTGCATTACACCAGCGCCAAGTTTTTCGAACGCGGAGGTAGATTACGTACAAGCGCAATTCGTAGACTAGTTGTCGCCAAGTGATAATTATAACTCACATCAGCACGCGCACCACCACATGCATTTTCAGACATGTTTAAGCCGCATTTTTTCTCGGCACTTCATTTATCGCACGTGCAAACTTTTCGCAACTCATCTGCCCGCGTGGTAAGTTGCGGCCAAGTAAGTTGAGGTTGAACCTACCTGAGTCGCATCAGAGTAGGGTGTTGCTGAATCCTTGTCGACGAGTTGCGAGCCGAACAGCGGTTGACCACTGCTCGTCGGGCTCTCGGATCGGCCCGGATCCATATTCTGCGGCACCATATTATCCAAGTTTAAAGTATTGCGAAATGTTTGCGAAAGAAAATCGAAAAAATGATTTCACCGAAGCACACACTGTTTGAGTTGTTGCACTTCCAAGTTTGGCTGCTGGCGTTACCCTCCAAACTGATTGTAGAGTTGTAGACGGCGAACAAAATTGTTTAAGTTTTGAAGATGGTTCACAAATAAATGTGTTTAAGTCCACGTTGTCTACTGCGCGAACTGTTTTCAGTTTAAACACCACGCGTGTTAGGTGCGGGTGGGCCGACAGAGAAAATTTACAAGTTCAACTTGTGCTTGCGCTATCTTAGCACCAGCCTATCTCTACCATAGCGCTAGTCAACGATGCGGCGACAACAACGCGACTGAAGGATGCGGGCTCGGCCAGACTAATATGAATTTGTATCGGGAGCCCGCTCAGCTGATTCCCCTTCCACGGCGGTACTGGGTAGTAGAGGGGACGAACGCATGTGCAGATGCAATCACAAACCGCGACCAGCTGATGATGAAGCTGGAAAACGCGAGTTTTACACTTCGGTAATGTTGCCGCGTGCGTTTCACGACTTTCAACTTGCGCCGTATTCAAAACCCGAAAAACGTGTAAAACTTGAATGTTTCACAAATTTGCCAAAAAATGAAACAAGTCGAAAATTCAAAATTTTACAAAGTTTTCAGAATAAGTTTCAGGTCCAAATTTATTATTGATTATTGCACTATAATTATTTGGGTGATGCACGTACGAATTTTTTTTTTGCAAGTCCGTTTAATGTTAAAATTTATTAGAATTCTCGAACTGTTTTGCGAGTTAGACGCAAGTTACGAGTACAGACTAGCAGTACCAGTGTACATCGCTCCTCCGCTCTTCCAACGCTGGCGGACGCAAAACTACTGGTTGATTTTCTTAGTATGGAGTATGGTATTTATACGCGGCCCCTCCACCAACGGCCGCTAGTTCACGGGAATGCCACCAGAGCCCGCCACGTGCCGGACTTGCACGTTCTATGGCTGCAACCGGTGCTCGCTGACTCAGTACGCAACTTCCCAGAAGTTATTTATCGAAATTTTATCGCCAATTAATTAGAATTAACCAAAACTATCTGTTTTCGCTGCGTAAGTACGTGCTTTTTCTTTATAAAAATGCACGTCGTTACTTTCAATGTTCATAAATAAATAATCACCCTTATCGTTATCGATAAAAATGTAACGAACTTTTACACTCTCAAATTAGTGATTAATGATTGTGTATGCATACGTTTGCAAAATATAAACGTTAGATATCATAACATATCACATTTATACGACCTCTTTTGTAGTTGTCATCATTTTCGGTTGATTTAGGCTAGACTGCCTGGTACTTCTCTTTACTTTAAATTGTAGAGCTTTAAATCATTAATTAATCTTTATACATTTATAAAGATATTTAGGAATGAAATAATTTTACGATATAGTCCTGAAATTACAACGTTTATGGTTCTACATAAAGTAATAAAAACTCTTCCGAGTTGTACTCTAATGCTTGTTATGCGTGTCGAAATGGTAAAATTATAATTCCAAATTATGAAGTATCGCAAATTGTTGTGTATGCAGATCCACTGGAGGGATTTGAACGATGAAAGTTTTGCGCTAGGCATGCAGACAATCAGGTAGCCTGAGCGGGGGAGGATGGATTAACTTTGCTCATTATTCCATTAAATGAAGGTATTTATTTGTTTATTTTGTGCGGGATGCTGCTGAAGGTAGGCCGAGCGACGGCTGCCATCGGGCTATATATCACCGTTGTCTGACAGAACGCGCCACTGGCTCAAGTAAAAGTTATTATTATGTAAGTGCCTCGGAAAGTTTACTCGCCACTGCAAAAGGGACGCACATAGCTGGCAGGACCATGGTTATGGGACCGCGAGGGAGGCTGTAGCCGCCGTCATCGCCAACGCTAAAAACCTGGAAAGTTGCACTGAACGACGGTTTATTAGAAAGTTTTCCAACTTCACAATCAGCCTCGAAAAAGGCGCTTCCTTTGACGTAATTTCATATTTATTTACTTTTTTACTCCAAACACGCCCTTTTTTACCCGCAGTAAATGTTTGCATTCTCCTGCAGACTTCCCATGTCGGCAAATTGCAGGCGGGCGACGTCGTCGACGACGCGGTCGCACAATTACGACGTGGTTACCGCACTATTTACACTCTGCACGTCGGGAAAATGAAACTGTGCGCGCACATACGTGGATGAAAGACCGGCGCGCGTACATTCCGCATTCATTCGAAATTAAAGTATGTAGGTGTTTGGTGTTGAGTGAGCCGAAGATGTTGGATGTTGTTACGTATTCACCGTGGTGGGCACCGTGTACACTCACTCTCTAGGCGCAGAGTGAGTTGGGAAAACGGAAGCGGATGTGGTCAGGTCGACAGGTGTGAAGTCGCCCACTTGCTCTGCATTAGGGCCCTCAACCTGTAAACATTCATATATAGAGTTATTATAACTAAATGCGCTTATTTTGCACGTTTCGCAAACGTTTCCCTGTTCTATTAGGCTGTAAACGTCTTCGTGTGGAAATCGGAAATTAATGAACTTGTTATAGCGAATTATTACATCGCTGCAAATACAACCGCATCGATCGCTACCTTTAATCGCAAAGTACTAACTAGATAGCAAATACATAACAATCCCTCGCTATATTTAATTCAATCGAGTAATTTACATTTTCAATGGAAATGCTGTACTCTACTAAATTATTTATGAATTTGATTAACAAAACGTTTATACGTTTTTCCCGGTCATTAGTAATTTAAGCATTTAAGTATTTATATAATGAAATCGGTAAAATGCTATATTATTTCATTAACAATGAACATTTTACGTTTACTAATTAAAAAATAGTTCAAATTGCACAACGTTTCTACAACTATGAAATCATCATCAAATATAGTTTCAATTCGATTAGGTGCAAACGTTAACGATTTTGTGATCAGCGAATATTGCATGGGAAACTCAACGTTTATTTTTAATACAGTGAAACGTTTTTACAACTCAAGATGTAAGCAATATTAATAATAAGATTAAAAAGATATTAAAATGTTACTTTGTGTAAAGCAGTTGAAGAATAGGTAAGTAAATGAAAAAATTCCTGTGGGTAATCTCATGAATTTCAACAATTTATAAATAATAAATTTCCACCGACATTTATGAGCTGCATTCAATAGTACTTTACTGCATGAGCCACCCTTCACACTTTCCGCTTCAGCATGCCATTAAAGCACAATATATTTTAAAGAATCCATACCAAATTATTTTATTACCATGCAGCGAAATGAAGTGCAAGGATGATATGCGTTAAGGTGAGGCATAAAAACCGCACCCGGTATGTAGGTACATGTTTCGAGCAAATTCCCGAAAATTTACTCGACCGACCTGATAGTTAAACAATCTGCTCTTAGGCAGGCCAGTGAATATGAGCCACATTGTGTTTTATTTTCTTCTCGCGGCCCGAAAAAGTTGCGATAAAATTTATTGACAGTGGAAGCGCTGGCGAAAAAGTTACCGCAATCGGTGAGTAATAAATGGCAGTCTGCGGTGGTCGTGCGGCCGGCCAGCGGTGGGTATTGTGCGTTCGTGGACCATCGCCACCCCTTTTGCCGCAGCTCTACGAATATGTGAAAGTGATCGTAAAAAAGCGCGCGTCGCTTGCCCGCCCGCCTCTTCGTCTTTTTTCATTTGCGCATTGTTGAAGCGCCTTACATCCCGGGCATTTGTTGGGCAACCCCGTTCGAATGCATTCGAATTCTGGGGGCCGCTGTCAAATCATTTTGTGCGTGGCTAAACATCCCGAAAAACGATGCCATGATGACCGGCTTTCCTCCGCGTTTCGGGTAGCGTTTCTTTTTTTTTTTCGGGGACCCTGCTTTCACACACATAAAACTTCCCGGCGACCTAATTGTCATATTACATTTCGGCGTATATTTAAATGCGATGCGCACCGCACAATGGGCTCTTTTCGCATGGCTACATTTGTAACCACAAGTAACCGAAGCGTGTACACCGCGGAGAGGACAAAACTGCGTGATATTTAAATTTGAAAACTTGAACCCACCTTTCGGAGGGGCCATGCCAGATAAATTGATACACAGGATCGACACTCAAACCGCTTGACAGAAAAACGCAGAGAGAATCAAAAGAATTAAAGCAATTTGAATCCGTCAAGCATGGCGACATCAAAAATTTAGTGATGTTGCATCTTATTAAACTTGCAATAGTGTAATTTCTGTTTCTTCGCGGAGAATAATGAATATTTGATAATAAGTTGTACAGTTTACTGATCGATCTATTGAAATTGATATCTAATTGGTCCTTACAAATATGTCAATAATGTCCTTACATGGTGTTCTTTTAATTAATATTTATGTTTGTATTAATATTTTATAACAAGATTTATAATGAACTGACATTTTAAACGGAAATGTTCCTTGAACTATATAATTAATCAGACTCCATTAAATGTACTCCAGGAAAGCGGTGATTAAAAAACTCAGGATGTCTAATCTCAAATATACTATTAAATGTATTTCACGTCTCTTCAGTACCTTTTATGTGAATTGTTCCACTTTTAATGCTCTGGCACTCATAGAATTTCTTTAGTTGAATTCATTGAACACCACACCATGGTCATAAAGCGTACAAAAAAACAAATACCATTTCGTTATATTGAATTACGCGCTTGTACCCTTTTCGAAAATTAACACTTTAACTGAAGTTAACCGAAGACCGTTCGGTTTTCAATCGTGCGTGGAAACATTTACCAAAAGCAGAACAATTCTTCAACTCAGTGTTTTAACATTCTAGCAAAGTCATTCATAAAACTGGGTGGTCATAGCGTGAAACTTTAAATAAGTTACCACACGTTATACGTTACAACAATACAAAAGTGTCTTGTTGTTCGACACACAGTGTGGGTCATTTATCATCTCAAAGCGAAACACAAAACATATCCTACATATCCTCATGTGAAATATTTAATATATTAATCAAGTCGTTTATTCGACACATGTAGATATTTCATGGATATTTAATTATGTTGGTAAATACTGTGTTAAAACAAATACAATACGTTCGAAATACGTTGCATGAAGCTGTTCAATGCGGCTTAATTAATTCCGAATTAGCAGAACCATGTATAGATGTATACCATGTAATCGATAGCCACGTGTAATTTAGCATACAATTTTCAGTAAACAAACGATTTATACAAATTTATAAAGCAATTAAAACAACACGCCGCCATAATTACGCTATGTAGATACCGGTTTTACGGCAGCCGATACAAATTTCGTGCATTTTATTCTTGCCTTTTTTCAATTTATAATGTCGATATGGATGCAAACGGGTCGACCGCGTCGGAAAAGTTCATTGAATGCAGTTTTATGAATAAACAGAATTTATAGCTCCAGTTTTATTCCAGAAAACGGCAATATATTTTATGTAAAAACATAATTTTTTAATAATCCGATGTTTTATTTCGAAGGTATCATCAATAATGAAAAGTTCAACAGAAAGCATAAATCTTCGGAAATAAGAATTCTCATAAAATAGACGGCTATGAATATTTGACTCTGAAGTGCGCGGAATAGACGAAGTTTATTCAACGACTCTTAATTAATTTGCATTGTAATTTATTCATTTCTTTAAATAATAATCCCTATCATTAATTATACCTTATGTTCAATGTTAAGGATGTCTGCTATACGTTAAGGCACACGTTTGGAAAATGTTTTACATATCAGTTTCTAATGTGTCTGAAGTTAATGACGCTGCCGCGACAGTTGAAAAATTAACCACGCACCTTACGCACCAGCGAAAACAATTAATAAAAATTCATTACGTTGCGCTAGCTGCTCGCAACCAGCTGGGTGCAGACCTCAATTTTTTTCAGTTGTTGAAAAATTAACAGAATGAAATTACACGCTCGAAGAAGATTATTGTTATTGTTTGCTATCATCACGCCGCGCAGTTCCAATTTGCAACAATTTCACTCTCGAGGTACTGGCGCGCTGTAAATTATGCATTTTTAATTTGCATGAATTTATTCACGGCGTTAATTAAATTCGCCCAACTTGCGCGTGGCGCAATTAATCGACGGCCGGAATTGTTGCATTGAATCAATTATATCGCTCGCCACTCTGGCGCTACAGACAGATTCGGCAAAAAGTTGCAAATTGTGTGCATAGTCCCGTATAGATGGCCGACGCACGATAGCGCCAGCTAACGGGCGATGGTTTGTGGCAATCGATGTGGCAACAACCTGGTTCGAGTTCAGGCTTTTCGGGGGCCAATGCTTGTCGCCTGTTGTCTACGGCAGAATAATATGACAATGCATTGGTTTGAAATGTGCGATGATGTGTCAAATGTGTTCGTTTTTAGCCTTTTGAGCCACGTAAATATATGAACAATGGAAAGATGGGTGAAGTGCGTCATGAATGTACAAAAATGCGGATCAATGCTTTATCTATCAAGATAGATATGTGTGATAAAACCAAGAAAACGAAACCGTACACTTTTGATTTTGTTGGTGTTAATAATCTGCTATTCTAATTTTAGTTAAGTTAAAATTTTTGTAAATGACTCATTCCATGTCAGGGGGCATCGAATGAAATTTGGTTCGACAAGGTCTATGGTGACATCTCAAATTTCACTTTGATATCTTAGATGGTGGTCTACAGGGCTTCTTAAAGAAGAGGAGCTGATCATGGTTCCCGGCAGGAAAAGTGGCAACTTTTCTTAGACATTCTAAGAATTCTATAAAACATAGAAATCTGGGCTTTTGCACCTTTATACAACTTTTGTAGTTTAATCAGAATATATTATTGGGCTAGCCTTTTAAATACATCAAGTATCTAAGCGACCTGAAGGTAGGTACGAAATTCGATGCGTAATGATTTGAATTAAAGTTTAGGCTGCCTTAACTTTTTATTAAATATACAGATCCATGTGATACTTGGTATTCTATGGTGGCTATACGAGGATTAATTTATAAGAGATGCATTTGCACATTTGGTCAATTTGTTATTTTGGCAATTTTATGAGTATCTTTGGGAGAAAATATTTGAATTGCATCATATCCAATCATCTTTCTCTTGCCGTGGTTTGAAAGTGCATGGCTCAATCATTTAATGCTATATATTTTAATTTTAGAGCACTGCCGATTAAGGCATACTCATTTGTTTTAAAAATTGTAATTATGATTCTTTGTGAAATCTTGTTAAAGACTTTAGTTCATAGAGAACAAATTGCATCACTCATGGAATCTCCTTTTATTCCAATGAAAATTGTAAAAAAAGTTTAAGTTTAATATTTGAACTCAATCAATTTCATTTCTGACCAAAGAAATCCGAAGCTTCTATACATCCTTGATAAGTATCCTGATTATGGTCCTGGCAACTCTTAATGAAAATAAATACGTCAGAACAATGCACAAAAAAATGAAACTAAGAAAATTTAAAGGTAAATTTTTAATTTCCATTCCACTGTTGATGTTGATAATCTGCATTTCCTATATTAACAATGCACAGAAATTATTCTATGAGATTTCTTTTTTGATAATAATATATCAAAATATTTATGCTCAAATGCATAAATGGTTGAAAGATGTACACAAATGAAGACCAATCTTCACCTGGATGTAAGATAATAGCAAGAAATTTTATATGTACATTTTTAATTTCCATTTAAATGTTGATGTTGATAGTCTGTTGTTCTTAATGAATTTTGGCACAATGTAAATAATTACGCCAGAACGATGGGATTATTCCAAAAATAACGATCAATACTCTGTCAATCAGTGTCGATGTGAGATGAAACCAAGAATATTTAAACGTAAATTTTTAATTTCCATTCCATTGTTGATGTTGATAATTTATTTTTCCTATATTAACAACGCACAAATATTACTCTATGAAATTGTTTATTTTGATAACAATATGTCAAAATATTTACGCTAGAATGGTTGAAAGATGTACAAAAATGAAATCCAATTTCTTGTCTACCATTGTGGATAAAACCAAAAAAATTTAAACGTAAAATTTTAATTTTCTGGCTACTGCTGATGTCGGTGCCCATAATCTAATTTTTCTGTCTATCTATCTATCGAATATTAACATTGTACAAATATTATTCAATAAACATTTAAATTGAAGCAACACTTAGTCAAAATATTTACGATGAAGCTGTGGAAAGAATCTCGGAGTTCGTTCGACTTGATTAAACTCGCATTAATATTCTCATCCATATTTAGCCTGATGAAGACCTCAACCGCTTGAAAATGCACTCCGGAGAACGCAACTTTGCCCCCCTGCCACCACATAGCCTCTTGTTGTGCCTGCGTGGCTTCGGCCGTGTCCGGAAATTGTTTATAAATAATAATCAGGGTGCAACGCGGCTTGGGATGGTGCAGCATGCACCGCATTCTTAATTGATATGCATAATTCTGCACGATTTGCGAATTCCGTCTGCACCAGCGAAAGCGACGAGCCGTCCATGCTCACGCCGAGCACCGCCGAACTATTAATCAACGAGACGCGAAATTTGCATTTTCATAAACTCGCCAAAGCATGCAACGCTAAACACCCCTTCTGCATAGTGCTCAGTTGAAATTCGAAAAAAGCAAATAAAATTTGTAAAACAACCACAACAAAATAAAAACTACATATTAAACCAACAAACGAAATACAATTCGAAAAACAGAAGCGACATTGTTGCCCGACCCGAAGAGCGCATTAAAAGGTAGTCCGCCGTCCTCGGTTGCCCCCGTCACGTCGCCTGTTATCAAAACGCATTTGCATGCAAATTTAGCTTTATACATTCGAATTCGCAAACAGGATGTTTATTGCACCAGCAATCTTGCCAGTTTGTGTTCGTACAGCTAGCGATGTATAAAATAAATACATTGGAATAAAAACAGACAAGTCGAAACGAAAGCTGTGGGCCCTCGTCAACGAAATGCGTGGCAATCGTAATGTAACCGCGTTAACCACCACCGGACGATATCTTGATGGGACGAAAGGAGTGCGGCGAATTGTGTCACGGTTTTACTCCAACGCCAGCGATGTTTAGTGCGTATAAACATGCACTCGTTCGAATTCAAATTTTTCGTATAATTCCTTGTTATTTCGACATATAAAAAAGATAAGAGCAATGTTTTATGTATATTATGATGAGATGATTACCGCTTTCCGGTATTAAAACTTTCCACGGGCGGTGCCTCGGTGTCTGCAAGTACATACGCGAAACACAGCTCATTATATTAACTACAAACGGGTGGCAATTGTCTTGTCAACTATAAACACAATAATATATTATATTGCAACAATTTTATTAATACGTTTATGTTTTCTTTCATGCGCTATATACAAATACTCATAATAAACTTTTAGCAAGAAAACAGATATTAACTAACTACATTTTTTACTTGCAATCATTTACAGAAAATATAATTTTACACCGATCTTAAAAGTTACCCAAATATTAATATTATCGGCGGAAAGACCTTAAAGGTCGGTAGCCATTAAAATATATTTATTATTATTATTATTAATATTGCTCTAGTAGACAACCTTTATTGGCATATTATCACCCCCCCCCTTCCATTACATATAATCATTATAATAAGTAACAAGTAAAACTTAACATACTAAAAACTATCAAACAAAAATTGATTAAATAAATATCATTTCAACAAAAAATAATCAAAGCCGCTAAACTTCTTTTGAACTTTCACTTCCTATCCTTACTCCGGCCTCCTACTGCCCGTCGTTTTCCTCCTTCACTCCCTAGGTACCTTCAATTTGACGTCTCCCCGTAGTTGATGGTAGGTAGGAGTCCAGTCCGCGCTGTTCGCACCTTCAAAATTACCATCCCCCTTCCATCCTCATTCAGCCACTCTTTCACTCCCCTTTTTTCCGCTGGCAATCACGCGCCCACTTCATTCCTATACAATCACTCCCAACATGCTCCCAGGAATCCCTCCCCTTTCCACATAGGATACACTTGACATATTCATCTCCCATCCACACCTTCCATCCCCTCTCTTCCGATCCACACCGTGCTCTAGCTATCAGTCTTTTATCCGCCACATTCAGCTCTCTATCGCC
>WSZQ02086854.1:1796-15088 GCA_019419845.2 Weissflogia rhopalogaster
AATTACATATCCCACACTAAGTCCAACTAAAAACGTTAAAACATTGAATTCATCTTTAAATTTCCTAATAAATATTGGCAATAACCTCACGAGATAACCGTTTTTAAAACATGTAATGTCTTTTTCTATTTAAAAATCAATATTTATAGTAACATAATAATAAATTATAAATTTATAATAATTAATAATATTGATATTTTCTACAAAAGGACCACGAACCTCGTACAACTGCGACTTTTCAATTTCCTATGATTTATTGCAAATAAAAAAAACAGACACATGTGACGCGAATGTCCGAATCTGATGATCATATCGTATTTTTTGTGCTACTTGCAGGTTTGTTTAAACAACACAATACATCGAAGAAGCATTAATGTCGATTTTCTAATTATTACAATTGAATTCGTTTTTAAATTTCCTCTAAAATATTGAAAAATATTGTTCAAGTGGTTTTGTCTGAATTTCTAACTGTTTCTGTTTCACACTGCACTACCCATTCGATTAAAACTTCCAATTGTCGTTCTTAAATTAACTGAAAATTGGATTCATTTTATAGTTTACCATTTTGGGCTTTTTGGGCAAATTGAACAAAAATCACGAATTAATTGTTTCTATTAAGTATTTTACAGTTATAAAATACTTTTACAGGATATATCTTATTGAGCTCTGGATTTTTGAAAGCTGGATTAACTTGAGATTAACTTGAGTTCACTTAAAGTTGACATTAGTTCTGTCTGGTGCTAAATTCATGCCAACTTCATGCTAGTTGCACTGCACAATTTCCAAACTAAGCTATCAGATCATAATATCGAAAACATGAGTTTATCGTTATTTCTATAAATATTTTCCTTTTCATGTCCTTCAAACTTGTAATGAACTTGACTGAAACAAACTATTCTATGTGAAATGAGTTATAAAATACACAAATATTCAATTTTCAACCAACTCATGTACAATATAAAGTTGATGATTTTTAAACTTTACTTTTTTCATTTTTTCATTTGATACTTTAGAAAATATCCACGAAATTCACAGTTATTCCGGTAAAAATTTCCCATATTCCACACGATGTTTCGCAACTTCCAACAACGCTTTTCGCAACTTTCTCGGCAATTTCTACGGTATCGTAATAGATCGCTCACCGAGACGCAAGCCTGTATATATCGTCGTCCGCTGCAGTGGGCTGCAACTTCGCCTGCAATTGTACACAACTCGTCTCTCACACAGGCCACGCACTGCACCACCGAAAGTTGATTGGGCAGCAGGCGCACACAACACCACTGAGTCAGTGCCGTCCTGCTATCTGACTGACGATGCCGGCTGCAAGCAAACCGACCGACCTGACACTGCCTGGACTCACACATACACATATAGTCGCAAGCAACCACTCGCATACATTCGCACCGAGCGAGGAGTTGCAGTGAGGACGATACGTGTCTGGACATTGCCGGAATGGGAGGAGAGAGCCCCCACGAGCGGGGGGCCCCTGCTGACGGGCAATCTGTATGTGTGTGTGCAATGGCATGACTCATTGGAGAATTGCGGCCGGTTCGTTCGCCACCGCCGAGGAGCGAAAGTACAAACACAAACCAGCCAAGAGAACTCGGATGCCTTACCAAAAGTCAACCATCGGAACAGGCCTGATGCCCAAGGGCCATGGAGCAATTGCAGAAAGTGTTCAGCATGAGACACCAAAAAAATGATGTTATTAAAAGTTTTGCTCTCAATGTTCGAACTTTAACAACATTGGAAGCCTGGTGGATTTAAAGAGAAAAAGAATGTTTCGTCCTTGACGAAGGAGAAGGATTATTAGTTTTGTGGTTGACTGTCGATAATTATTTGTTTAAATTGCACAACACTTTTTAGCCATTACCATAGACGTAAAACAGGAAGTTTTGACTTTTTATAAAACAAACAAATATTTACCAACAAAAAACTTCGCTGAAATTTGAGAAATGTGTTAAAACTTGTATAACTATAAATAACGTTCCCCCAACAAATTTAGACAAATTACACATTTTTCTATTGTAAATCACATTTTAAAGACTTTGCTATTGTATAATACTGGAATTGTTATTATAAAAAACGGATGTTAAATTTCTGAGAAAAAAACATGCATAACTTTTTTACCTAATGAAATTACCATCAGCACATTTAATCCCCCATCCCCTTGTTTCAACATCATATAAAACAAAGCATAAACAGGTGTGCAAAAAGGCGTGTGCAAAAACCACCACACCCTGAAACATGCGGTCTTGCATCCTGCGAACACACACAAACTAATCAACCCATCGTTACTCGCATACTCGGCTATATGGCAACGCCAACGCGACAACAAAAAACCGAATAAAAAAAGAGCATGTAAGACACGGTTTCGACGTACACATATCTGACCTGCCCTTTTGCTACAACGCGTTGCAAAAGTTTCGCGTTTATGACACTGCACCAGCATCATCGGTTTTTAGCGTTTATTTGCGTGCGCCTTTGGGTTGGGTTCATTATCAGCGCACGCCACCAACGAGATCACTTAACGGCGCATTCACACGTGCGCCAAAGGATGGGCGTTGAAGGATAAAGGATGGCTGCACGACCAACCCTAAAATATAAATTATACACGTGCAATATGCACGCACGTAAAAACGCTGTTAAAAAATCAATGTGAGTAAAAGCAGGTATGTTATTACTCACGCGCATAAAGAGAAAAAAACAAATTATATAAACACGTAAGGTTAATTACAGCCTCAAGGATTTCGAACCCAGTGGTAATGGGAATTTGAAAAGTATCAAGCACGAGAAAAAATGGCAGGTGATGTAAGGTGAGTAAACGCAAGTGATGCAGCCGCGAGCAAAACAAACGCTGTAGACAACGGCAGACAACAGCGACAATGAAATAACAGTTCTTTGACGGGTAATGAACGTCGATGTAGTGACTCATCGTCGATGGTGAGCGCATGCCGAATGTAATGCCTACGTGAATTAAATTGGTATTAGGGTCGAGCAAGTATCAAAGTGCAGTGCGGGCAAAGAGCGGACAGCTTGCCAACTGGCCAATTGAAAAGCTACCGTGTTTTGGGATTCTGTTTAACTACCTTCGAACCAGGCAGCGGGCTCCTGCAATTAGAACCGTATTCCAAACAAAGTTGAAAGTACCCCAATCTATTACGAAACTTGTCGACATCTTTCAGCTTAAACTAAAGTAAATTCAAACAACTGTAGTTGGCCATAGTTTGTGAAACACAACTTGGCTGGAGTTGCAAATGTTTCTCTGTTTTTCATTGGGAGGGCAAAACAAAAGTTTACCGTACACATGTATTATCACAGTATTTGTATTATTGGTCTCCATTAAAAGAACGAATGAATAAGTTGCTTGCATTTTTCATAAAAGATTATAATACTCTAAGTCTGCAGAAAAATAATATGCTAAATCAGGGGTCGATAATCCTTTGTAGTTGTGGGACGCAATCTGAGAAATTAAAGGACATATGGGAACAGTCTCAAAGGTAACAGCCTCCTTTGAGCTTCTAGTGCAAGTTGCAAATGTGGGAGGGGGGTAACATTTTCGAAACTAAAGTGGGCCACTTGAAATTAGGAAAAAAGTCACTCGGTTAACCGTCATCATAGGTTTCGATCGCGGGTTTGAACTGATGCTTACCAAACATAGACGTATGAGGTACAATTATAGAGTTTTTGATGGTCCTTAATCGGGAATGAAAGTTATAGAAACCTATCCAGTCAAATTTCTAAAGGGGCCTCTTTATAACTGATTAGAACAAGCTGTTCGCTGTACAATATACCATTAAAGGTTTCCTAACTTGCTGATCAGAAAATCATTATGCAACCAAACAAATTTTGATCTTTAGAAAATAGAAAATATTAGATCTATAAAACAGTTACTCAGAAGAATCCCATCAGAACAGTTTTAACTATAGCCAATTTGGTAATAGAATAAGTCACGTCTTTCAAAGATATGCCAAATTACCCTCGGATACCACTCAAACTCTTGAATACAAGACTAACATTGCGATCATAACCATAAATAGCATTATCAAACCAATTAAATAAATTTGAATTTCTGAAAATCCACTATTATGCTGCAAATTTAAAAAGGGGTTCCCTAAACAACTGATCTAATCATCACTATGCAACCAAAGAATCATCAAATTTCAACAAATTCAAACTATTAGATCTAACAGTTTCATTCACCGTTTAATTTTGGCAGGAATTCTCATTAACGATGTTTGTAACCTAGTTCATACCCCACAAATGCCATAAAAACAAAACTGTGTTTAATTTAAATTACACCCACATTTAGGAAGCTTAAGTCTATTTATGTTCCAATTGGCAAATGAGGTTAATAAATAAACTCGCCCAAGCGTACTTTTATGACATTTGATTAAACTAGATAAGCTTGCAAGTGCATGTCAGGCAGCGCGTATTGCATTTGATGCATAATGCCGAATGAATTACGACGTGAATTACATAAGGTGAAACCTGGTCGACGCACGAGCGGATTAAGCGTCACAAAGCTTTAAACTCGCTCAGCTAGCTTCGTCCGCCACAAATGGCAATTAAATCGCATTAAATTAGCTAGAGCCTAGTTTCCCATCCACGTGCATCTGTTAAATCAATCGTAGCAATCATAGCGCAGAAACAATCTCGGCGCATGCCCGCACGAAATCTCTCCAAGTCGTCAATCATGTTTACGGCCTGGGCAAATCAGATGACTTGGACAGGATAATACAAATGGCCAGGCGTGGAATAAATCAAATCAACACCTACGTCAGATGGCAACAAACTCAAAAGGCAGTTTGTCGGAACAATTGACCCGCTGTCTCTCTGGAGATGCGGGAGGAAAGTGCAGCAAGTGCTAAAATTCCAACCACCAAGAAGTCGAGAAACCTGATATCAAATACTTCTGATTGGAAGTGACGTGATGTCTCAGGAGAGCATCAATCTTTGCGAATGGTCATTCATTGCCTGTAATAAACCCATTCTGAAGCATCAATCATATCTAGTATGTGCAATCTGTGTGTTACGATCGGCTGAGGCAGTGCCAAGAACGTCGGAAAAATGTCGAGGCGAGGCTAACGAACTTCGCGATTTTAATGCAAGCGTATATAAGTTTGAGCATTCGTTTATGTGCCATAAACTGTATCGTCTTTTTCTCAGCGACGTTGTCTTTTTGTTGTCGTAATGAATTCTGAAGTAGTGCACTTGCGCTTGCATAGATTCTCACAAGGCGGCGAAAACTTGAGCGTTGCAATTTTACGCTGCGCAATGAATCTCAGCATTAAATAATGTCCCAACGCTCTCACTCATGTTCACATTAAATCTTGAGACTGTTAGAACTAAAGGCGACCCTATGTGAGACCTCCGTGAGGTGACGTGACTTTTGGTTCATAAAGGAATAACACCAAGAGTCGACGTAACAGGAAGGAAATTAGCTGCCAAAGATATATAGTGTATAGTAAAACATGATACCTCATCTTGACACGGTTAATCCAATCTTATTTAACCTAACTTAATATAATAAACTAATCAAATCTGATAAGGCATAACCTCATCAGAAACTTCAGCCGTTTTAACTTATATAAGAACCAAACTTAACGTCAAGAAGAAACCAAGGGAACCTAATAGAAAAGGGTCTAACATATCAATAAGACATAATATAACTTTAAGGAAGTTCTAAAGGTAAATAACCTGTTATGATAAAGTGACATGAGTAACATAACCTGACATACTTTAAGGTATTTCAAGACCTTACTAAAATGTATGCGACCAAACGTAATCTTACGTCATATCAAGGTATCCAAGGTATCCAAACTTAACAAGGCCTTATATAACCTAACATAACCTAAACAGGTAAAAACTAACTGAATCTTAAGCAACTTTATTGAAAACTATCTAACCTGGTATAATTAGCCTTTCTTATGACATAACTTGATAATTGTCCCCTTTGTCCCTGATAATTGTCCCCTTTGTCCCTGATAATTGTCTATCTTTTGACACAAGCTAATCTGACAATTTAATAGAAGTTCAATTGACATAAATCACATGTTAAACTAATATAATCTAACAATAAGAGGTCCCTCTAAACTGGCATAATCTAAGAGGACAACTGAAATAACCTAACCTAATCTTACTTCACTTTATCCCTGCGTGACAATCTATGGTGCGCTTTCCAGAAACTTCCAGAAAGGCTTTGGCTGAAGTTTTCCTCATGTCTGGCAAAAGATTCTCACACACGCTTTCACAGCTGGTGAGACGCGAAGACGCAAACGTAAAAATAACACTTCATCAATGTTGTTTTAGCCTGTTTTGTCTAATGCCTGCCGCGCCGGCAGACGCGCAATGACTAAGTTAAGAAACGCGCTTTTCCGAGCGACTGCATGGCAGGGTGTTACGTGCACATGCACACGTAAGAGACAATGCGTACTTCGTATCCACTTGCAGACGCTCATTCTCTCACATCAAAGGTACACTTTTCCTCATTTGATGCAGGCGAGCAGAGAACCGAAGTGTTGGCAAGTGCTAGCAAGGAATTCTACGATAAGTCGAGTAGTATCAAGCAAGACAAACACAATTTCAAGAATATGCAACTGTTGCTCAATTATAAATACATTACGGCAATCGTTTGTTCTCTAATTGCAATTCTAATGGAGATGTCATTTGTTCATTATAAAAGGTTAGTTTTGGTTTGTACCATCGCGAACTTTATGTAATATTAAAAATAATATCTGATGGTGTAAAAATAAATTTTATGTCTAAAATGTCGTCGCAGTTATTTTCCGTGATATTAAATTTTATTGTCATCAAGCCGCCAAAGGAAGCCATTCACATTCCTGAGATGAATTACTTCAAAGCTGCTTATGTAACGCCAAAGAGGGTATTGTTGTACTAAGCAGAAACAGAAAGCCGGTAGCCACCTTTCTTGTTCAATGAAAGCACTTCCCTTTTCAGGCATCTCTTCACTCCTGAAAAACTGAAATTAATCACTCTTTACGAAGCGAACATCTGATATTTTACAACGTATTTGCTTCCAATGGAAAATATTTTTGTGGGATATTTCCCTATATTTAGAAATAGCGTGACAACACTCGAACTTTTACAGTTACTGATCACCCGATATGTTTAGACGCATTTTAGCAAAAATAAGTCGTTTGAACACACCTAAACAATTTTCTCTTATATTTTAACGAATATTTCCCATTTAGGATACAGGAGATAACTCTGGAACTGTTACAGCTATCGATTTCCCGATGTGACACCTTCTTTGGCGAAAATAAGTCGTTTGAGCACATCAAAGCAAGTTTTTCTCTTGTATTTTAGCGAACAATTGCCTAAAATTGCAAAAATCGCGTGTTAACTTCCGAACCACTACATGGATTCGATCCGTTACAGTTACAGTTTTTATCATGTGTTTAAACGAATTTTTAGCGAAACGAAGTCTTTGTTCTTATATATTTTAGAGAATATGAACTTCCAGGTCACTCAGGAACTCTTACATCTACCGATCTCCCGTTGTGTTTGAATGCATATTTTAGCAAAACATGTTTTACTCTTGCATTTTATGGAGTAATTACTCAAAATTTCATAAATCGAACCACAAGATCTACCGATCTCCGATGTGTTTAAACGTATTTTTAACGAACGTTGCTTAAAGATATGTAAACTATTTTTCTCATGTATTTTATTGAATATATCCCAAATTTTCAGAAATCTTTTGTTAACAGCTATACGTCAGCCGGTCTTTCAGATGTGTATAAACTTCACTTTTTAGTGAAAATTAGCCGTTTGATCCACCTGGGTAGTATAGTGGTAGCGCTTCGGCGTACCACGTAGGAGGACGGGGTTCGATTCACCGAAGTGGGATATAGCGTGAATTATAATTAGTAATTCACCCACCACAGACCACACACACTTCAACATTCAACATATCTTTCAACACAAATTATAAACAGACATACATAATTTGTAAAAACAGGGCGGAAAAACCTCAGGGTTGATAGCCATGAAAATATTTACATTAATTTAAGTCGTTTGAAAGCATGTTTCTCTTATATTTCAATGAAATATTTTCAGAATTTTCTTTGGGCAGTAACAACTAAGAAGTAAATGCATGTATATTTAGAGAAAAAAACATATATAACTTACGAACCTCTGCTGCAGAACGGTATTATTCTTAACAAAACTTCTAATCTAATTTTATCTATCCAAAAAAACTACATTAATTTATAAGTTTATTTATATGCCTGAATACTCTAACAATATAAACTACCAGTTCTTAAGCATGTGAACTTTGAAACCAAATGAGAGATATGCGTGCATTAACCACAAAACCAAACGAAAAAAAAAAACTCAACTGCACTTCAATACCGTGTGGGTGTTTAATATTCATGCGCATCTTTCACTACGCAATCCACACAATGATTCACTCCTTTCATCCGCGTGAATCTTTTTGTCCGTTTTATCGCCATCAGCAAAGCTAGCATAAAATACAAGTTTTACGTCTTTAAATTTCTTTTTTTTTACTTCGACTTCCCGATGCTCTACATTTTCACATTCTCCCTTTCACCGGCCAGGCCTCGAAAGCTTTGCAAGCCGATTGTCTCGTCGCTGCGGTCGCAATTTCCCTTCATCGGATTAATTAAAATTAGCATCATCAAGATGTCCATTTTCAGCGCAACGCACCGCGGCCGGCACAAAGTAGTGTGCATTAAGCAATTTGCATTTCCCGTACGTCTTTTGCGCCAACGCCTTCGCAGACAATGCGAAACCCAGTGACTAAGTCCACTTAAACTCAATTAAAGCACCCAAGTAACAGACGTAAAATGTAACTACTTGCATCTACGCATCCGCAGGTATGTCAACCGACCATATAAGTCGCTAAAAGGAAATAAAACGCGCCCAATGTAAATGAATCGGGCGAACTCTTCCCAGTTTTAAGCTGTCTGGTAATATGTATATGTGAAGTGACCCATGCGATTCTAGCGTCATGTCCAGTGTACAATAATCTCATCGCAGGCTAATGAATTGATTTATATTTAGTAAATTGTCGTGAATAAATAAAACCTTGAAGCCTTTTAATTACAATGTAAACTTATTTTTCCTAAATTTTGAATATAAATGTATTCCTTATATTTATATATAATTTTAAAATTTGTAACAGGCATTTTTATGAAAACAAACTTTAAGAGTTTTTCTACTCCTGTTATGATCTCTGCAACCTATGGCTGATCATAACCGTACTGGTAGATGATGTAGTTCTAGACAAGCAAGCTATATGATGGAAAAACTAAATGTATTAATTATTATTTTCACACATAATAGTCGTAGAAAAGTATAGTGTGCAACTCGCATGAAATGCACATTGTTTACTGGTATGTGTTGTAGCCCTCGCCTTGTAGCAGTGGTCAAACTCGTAAACAATGTATTGCATTACGTGCTCTTTGTACGAGCACAGAACTAGCGCAATAGTATGCGCTAGATTCACACGAGTTATACAGCAATAAAATGCGGCATAACTCAGGCATAAACTTGAAGCCAAACTGTGATAATCAAAAGGGCAAATTATGTAATTATTAGCGAAGAAAAACGGGATGCGATTCGTTGCGCACACACGCTGTGCCGTTTCCAGCCCCTTTTTGGTACTCGATCGTGTTGCGCTCGTTATTGCGACAGACACAAGCTGATTAATAAATCGCAGTGTGAGGTGCACAACGTAGAGATACACGATCTGTGCGCAGTGTCAAATTGCACAACCTAAAACTGAAACTAAATCAAACTGCACTCGCGCACTGCACACTGCATGAGTGCCAGACCGAAACGGAATCAAAATGCATCAGATGCTAAATTGCAATTGCAAATCTGTGCAGTGAGTTTCACAAGTCCGCGAATAAAATACGACATGCGTACAAATCCGAGGTGTGTGATTTGTTGCGATATTACGTGCGCCTCTCTCAGCACGAAACCCACTGCACAAAGTCATGAACTCTTCAAAGTGTATCTAGCCAAACGAATAATATCGGTGGAATTAAATCACGTACGCCGACGTACAGTCAATCATGTGTTGCAACTGTGAATTAACGCACAACACACGAAAACAAAAGCTTCAAGGATTCAACGCTGATGGATTTTGTCTGTTTTTTTTTACTTAAACTGAAACGTCGGAATAAAGAAGTAAAAGATGTTTGGCTCGGTTGGAGCTGGTGGTTATGTTCAATCAACTGTGGTATTCCACTTCATGTTGTAAAGCGAGGTGGAATACGTATTGGATTGCATTTATTACACATCTCAAACGATATCATGCAATATTCTCGATGGTGCTTGAAGAGAGAAGATTTGACCTGATATGCGTTCTGCACGAATCGCTACCAATTTTATTTTAGCGACACTCCAAATAATATTAATTTCACCGTAATTCCCATCCCTGTTGTTGGCAATTCGAGACATGAAACGCTACTTACCATTGTACGCAGTATTTCATGTCTCAAATTTTGAATGGAGGGTGAATAAATTTAGCTTTATGTAATAAAAGGTTCAATATTTTGTTTCCCTGGTATCGAATTGTTTTAGAAGACAAGACCACATTGCCAGCTATTTTTGTGTTGTCTAAATGTTAAAATATTCAAAGGGCGTATAGTTTCTAAACTGAATTGACCTATACTTCTACTCGCGAAAACGAACATGTAAATCCACTTTGCATGATTGACACTTAATCTGTGAGCAGAAGGTGTATCCGGTATTTTTGAGACGTGATTATAAAACAATAAATTATCCATTTAAGCTTACTTTAATTAAATTATAAATTTAAGGGGGAATATACCAAGCAGGGTCAAAAATTTGATATTTTTTTATTTTATTTTTATAAAGTTTATAATATCAAAAATGTCTTTAACTAGCTTCAAATAAAAATTCCGAGACACAACGAAGAATTATTTAATGATTAATTTATTCATTAACAAAACGCCTCTTTCTCAAAGCCATTTTTCAAATTGGTAACAATCAACCGATGAATTATTTGTGGTTATTGTATACACTATTTTCTAGTCATTGTCATAGGAGTCTTAGATTGTTGTTTTTTAGTATAAGGGCCATTTTTATTTTGAAACGATGTTCGTTTCGATTGGAGCGATTTTCGAACGCACACGATTTTGTCAAAAAGCCGATTTTCAAAATCGACGATGGCAAAGTCTACATTATAGTATTAAACGCCATTGGTTTCCATTTTGGATGTGCCAGCTGATTTCTTAATAAAAAATAGTAGTTATTCTAGTAATAATACTATTTCTATTTCAAATATTGCAATTTGGAATCTTTAATTGCCTCCCGTTGATGATTCTTCATCTTCAAATATCAATTGTAACTGGTCTACAGTCATTCAAAATGACCAGAAGAACAGCTAGTATTTATGAAAGAGCTCGAAGTCCAATACAACAGATATATAATGTATTTATAAAACAATTGTGCTTGAATTTATGAAATTACAGTAATACTAGTTCTATGTAAAGCTGTCCGCAAAAACTATTAACCAAACTTATCAATCTGTCCATTAAAACTCAACATGTTGGTTACTAATTGTAAGTAAAATAGGAAGACATATTGTTCGGTGGAATTTCAAAATGCATAACTTTAAAACCAACTGAACATTCTGCCCTGTAAAAACTTAACATGTTTTTCCACGTTTACATAGTATATGGTTACAAAGATAGGGAGGTTTCTTTTTGACTACACGTAATTCCACTTCGAATGATTGACATTTTGCAATGTAAACGAGATGAATATAACTTTCCTCAAACTATGGAATAAAACATCAATTTTTGTCCAAATAAAAGAATATAGTTATCTCTGATCTTTCAAAATATCACTTCCAAAACAATTTCAGCGATTCAACAGCTACAACGACAATACAAGAATATATTATGACAAAGCCTCCTGAATATGTGAATAATAAACAACATACAAATCCTACATCATAAGCAGTAAAATGAAATAAAGATTTTCCGCTTTTGTAGAAAAAAAAAGCTCTCAAAGTAATAAAACCCCCCAGACAGGACCGGGAAACTCAATATCTCTTTTAGAGCGTGGAAAACCTCGCAGCCTGGAGGTGGAGGCGCCGAGCGTTTGTTTGCCAATTTTCCAGCCTCCAGCCAGCTGGGCCGGAAATGTCTGTAACTGTAGACGCACAGCGCAAACACTTTCAAACGCACAGAATGAAAAATCACAATTCGCACAATTCGCAAACAATGCAAGCGGCACCTTCATCAAACTCGCCAAACAATGGCAGAACTGATTTTATCCCTGCATCTACATTAATATAACATTTGCTACATCACAGAATGAAAGAAATAAACGAGAAACAGAAAAATTCTCATAAAAATTATCACACAATATACGCACATAATTTTAATCAAAATTCGACTGAAAACACCAAGCTCGACTAAAAACCAAGATGATGATGATGATGATGCATTGCTCGGAAATATTAACGTATTACGAATTCTGAAAACTTAGGGTATTACCTAAGCCGTTAAATTTAACATTTTAAACAGTTTATACAGTCATGCGCTATAAGTAAACCATGATAGTCTTAGTAGTTGTGTGTGGCATCGTAAGCCAAACTTTAAACTACAACGCAAATAGACGCAGACTAATGCGCGTTGATTTATGTGTTATATATTAACAGTCGGTTTATGAATCACCCCTTAATGCCCCAGAGGCTTAATCGCAGCGTCGCACCGAAATTATTGCCGTTGGGCTGCACGGATGACGACAATACTATTCGATTAATCCGGTCGAGCAAACACTCTGTATGGATGTTACGCGTGTAACGAGGACGTGTTAATCCAACACCAGCGTTGTGCAGCAACACACCCTCGATGTCCAACCCCTCCGACATATCGCACATCGTAAAACGCTTGCGGCAAGTGCTCATAATGCAACCCTTTCTCAGGATTATGTTCATGGCCAAGTTGCAATGAATAGAATAGATAACAATGATGTGCATTTATTCCAACAGTTGTGCACAATCACATCTCAATTAAGTCTCACTGCATAATTACTATATTATTACGATATAAGGTATATTATATTATTTTGGTTATGAATACAATATCTAAGAATATTTCCGATATATTATACCATAATCGTATCTTACAAACTAGAATTATCATAGATTAAATTTATATATAACTAGAAACGATTTTTTTGTTTGATTTTATCGAGCATGGACCACTACGGTCATTAGCTCTATTCAATTCGTTTTCAATGTAATTAGTCATATTAGAGGACAT
>WSZQ02086953.1:3942-15048 GCA_019419845.2 Weissflogia rhopalogaster
AAATGAATATAATAAAGTATATCGGATATGTCACGGTTAGATGATCACAAACAGTTTTATTATTTCCATTTTACCAAATGATGACCCAAGAAAACTTTACGATTCAACTGCATCCTTCTTCTAAGTTTCACATATGAGGAAATCTGGGAGAAGAAGTAAAACTGCAGTTTAAAAGGTTTCTACCTACGTTTTTCCGTTTACCGTCCTTTTGAGGTACTGAAACCGGGCGTTGTTTATATCCTTCTTTTATCCATCTACCTGAAAAACGAAACGTACAAAAATTTTCTGCCAGTCTTTCGGAAACTTTCCACCGGCTATTCTACTACTCCCTACCAGAGTTTTTCTTGTCCAACTACAACCATTTGGGTGTTTCCCCAGTTCGTGCAAATATGGCTGCAACTTTGGCTGGAAACATCATGCGAAACTAGCATACGCCCATAAAAAATTGACGATTCTCACGCGCGTATAGAAAAACAACGTAGCCGCAAGTAGAAAGAAGAGAAATACATGAATACAAATCGGCCAGAGCGTGGCCGAAACACAGCGCTTACCTTGCAAGAAAGATAGGAAAAACTCCAGCTCAACCTTCATAGGAAAAAATTGAACGTGATTGCACCATGTTAAAAGCAAAGTGGATGACTTTAAGAAACAAAAAACGTACATTTTTTATAATTGTATATTCTATTTTCCCTATCAGGTATAAACAAAAACTTATCATTATTATTAAGAAGGAATAATTTACATTGTACCTTTATAGAAAAATGGAGAACATAAAATAAAACTGAAATTTTATTGCAATATAAATGGGAACAACTTGTAATAGAATAGAATGCATTTTATCTTGTTAAAATGTGAACTTAGATAAAACTGTCATTAAATAAGACTGTCACAATAGCATATATTAAATACGACGTTGTCAAGTAGAATATGTCGCTGTCTCCAACAGTCTTTGAAGCGAATAAGTAACTGACAAATTGGAAATTTTTATCTCCGTGCATGCATGTTGCAGCTTATTGCACAATATCGCGCTGTGGAAGAACTGAAAACATGTTGGCATTAATATGTTTGCTTCGAGGCATGTGAAAGCAGAGAATATTAAAGAAGCAACGCATCCGCGTGTAAATAACACAAAAGCCAAGCGATATCTTTGTTTAGGTGTCGCTACGTTTGCAGAATTCGGCGTGCACGCCATTTTGTTCTGAGGATAACAGGGTATAACATAATTTTGAACTTTATTTGATTTCATCAAAATATGTCATGTGGCACATATAATTTAGGAATGAATTTTACATTTTTGTCTTCTACAATATTGAATATGTTTTATTTAGTTCGAAATTAAAACTGAAATAAAAGAGATTACATTGATTATATTGTGTTAACTTATCCTATTTCTGATATGATTATAGCTTTATTGTATAATATATAAAGTTAAGTCGAATTGTGGCTCTACTATATTTCTCAACATTGTCCTAAATTGAGTAAGCGTTCAGCGCTAGGTTTGATCACCATGCGCGACGCACAAAATAAGCGCCACTGAAGATGACGATAAACATCCACTATTGCACGTTAGTCTTATAACGCAAGAGATACGATATTGCAACTCCAAAAAATAAAGTTGGGCCATTAAAACATGATAACTATGTATAAGAACTCTCTTTAAATGTAGTTAGCTAATTATTGCAATTTTTTCTGTGGCGGGGGCGGAAAAGGCGGGTACGCGTTTACCATTCATATACAACAGCGAAGTCCAGATTTGCGTGGTTGCATAGACCTGGTCAAGTCTATGTGTTGCGACCTAGCTACTGTTTACTAACTTTAAAAAAATCCTTGTGCGGTTTCACCTCGAAGGTCTTTAGCACATCTAATTGAACAGAAAATAAATATATTTAATTGACAAAACAAGATAGGTACTATGTTGGCGCGTTTAGAGGCTTTTATACTGATTTTCCGACAGTCTCACAACGACAAGGTGGTAAACATTTATTGGAACACAGAGAAAACTTACAACTCACCTTCTCGCGCCACGGTCAGAAGAGAACTAAGTCGAGTCAAAGGCTCGCACGAAGCAATTCGCCCCAAACGACTATCAGTAGCGTCGCGCAGTTTCCACCCCAAGTCGTTATTTTGGCGCACAGGTTGCCAAATTCAAATATTGGTGGCGACCAGAAGTCAGTACAACACAGCGCTGAGCAGTACCCCATAATAAAAATACTCCGTGACACTACTATTACACAAAAGTCGTTTGTGACATATTCGAATCCGAAGGCTCTTAAGGGCATGCATGACAAAAACATGCTCCCTTGAATCGCTAAGAACTGCATTTTTGCAGCCTTCCGCTTATGCCATTAAGTTGGCGCCGGCGGCATTGAAGAGCAACTGATGTCGGTGAGGGAAAGCCTTATCAACCTGCTCAGCCTCGACTTGTAATTGTATACCAATGACACGTCTGTGGGAGCATACCCAAGGACATTGTCACCATGTCCGGATTAAACCATTAATGTGGAACCTACAGTCCCACATGGTCATCCGGACATCCAGATCGGTGGAGCCACTGAAGGAACGATAAGCCATTCCGTCGGCTCTATCATTGGCAAAGAATCCTATGTGCCCGGAGCAACAAAGGAGGGCAATGCCGAGTCTCGACTCTGCTGCAGCAGTGATGTCTCATAGACACTGCGGACCCGCTGTAGTTGCAGGTAGGAAGGAGCGTGCAGTTCTGATGTAAACCTTCAACAAGATGCAGAGAGTGTCTATGAACATACTTCTTCACCACGTACGAATACGGAATCAAAACCATTCTCAGATTTGGAACCGTCTCAAGAAAGTGAAATTGAGATTGGTTGGAGAAGTTTCTTTCTTCAAAAAAGCGATGCAGATATACATTCCCAGAAGTTTGAGATAAAACCCAATCTGGCACTGCATTTTGGTATGATCTGGTATAATAATGGTCGCGACCCTGAAGACAATGTTAGCGTCCTCGTAACTGTGAGACGATCAGAATATCTGTAGCGATATTCATCACTAAATTCCGATGAATTATAATTTGACGGAAATACACGTGTCTTTAAACCGTACAACAACATATTTTATCGTCTTAAGTCCAAAGACGTGAGTTTAGCTTCACTTAATTTCGACAAAGAAGAATTTGTAGAGAAGGTGTCGATTGTCAGCAGAGCACCCTGACGGTGAACCTGACTCAACCTAGTTCGTCAAGCAGATGCGAGGACCAAACTACCGTATTCCATTCCCGACATCCGCGATAACTCTCGGTAGTCTACGAGGATCACGGGCAACCTTGCGCGTTCTATCACCGTGATGCCCGTTCCATCAAAGTTATTAATAGGAGCGGGTGTGAAAGACGGAGGCGACAAAAATTAATACAAACTGTCATTTCAGCAGATATTTTAAAACCAACTAGACGCTGTTTATGAGACAACAATTGTCTAGTTGTTCTTGTAAAACTTCAGGATCCCTATCATGTAAGAGTGTGACAAGATTTCATCGCTTTCCTCAGTAAGAACTTCTGTTAAACAATTAATCGCGATTGCGAGTTATGTATTATTCTACAAATTGTTAAATTAGTGTTGTATTTATAATATATTTTTGGCCCGTCCGGGTAGCTTAGTGGGTGGCAACTTGGCGTCCTCGGGGCGTGTGATCATTTTTCACACAACAACTTCACACACTCACCCACGCTCACACACTTTTGCAAACATATACACACACAAACACACAACTTCAAACTCTCAATTTCAAACACAACATCCAACTTCAAACATTCAACTTCACACATCACTCTACTGACACCTGCAATTCACTGCGAGAACTACTCTCAACCACAACAACACATATACATCAACAACTCACACTAACCAACAAACAATTGTATAAACACAAAACATACTTGTAAATAAGAACAATACAAAAAACATACAAATAAAAATAAAACATATCCATGTCGGAAAGACATACAGAGGTCGATAGACATTAAAATATGTGATATTATTATTTTTTGTTTATTTTTATTATTGTGAATACAAAATAATATGGCTAAATCCAAATAATACTGTGAATTCCATGGTATAATCTTCACAAGTTTAATTGGGGCAATCTCATCCCGCTTGCACTCGAGCAAGTCATTTTGAGGTGCAACTCAATTAAGCTGGCTTACCTTGTTCATTATCCGCGAGCGCTTATTGTGTGCTTATACCACCCCTGCGTGCAATCGTCGCAAGTTCTGCCGTTTGTTGCGAAGCCAAACCACTGCCGTCATGATTATCGGCGAATTCTGGAATTAATGTTGCCGCCCCATTTGTGTCGATCGTATTTGTACACAGCCGGCTCGAACAATAATCATTTCAATGGCAATTCGCAAATGCAATTGTCACAATCGTTACATGATTTGCGAACGCCGAGCAGCGCAAGCTGGTCCGCTTTTTTATTTCAATTCGCCAAACAAGCCTGCAATTTGCATGTTGCGCTACTAATTTGCATGTGCAAACAAGCCCGCCGCGGTTTTTACACGCCGAGCCCGATTATTTCAAATCCCAACAACATGCGATGATCGTTTAATTTAATTCCAGCCGCATATCGCACTTGTTATTCCGGCTGTGGTTATTGTGTACGACAGAAAATGTCATCGAATAAAATTTCATGTTTATTGTTATGTGGTTAATGCTGAAAACTAGGTATCAAATTATTTTAGAAAAAAGGATAAGGTTATAGAGACAGTTACTGGTTTATGAATATAATTCAATTTTAACTTAGCACCCTCAAAAAATAATCTTATATGATACTCTGAAATCTTGAAAGATATCCACTTTTCGTAGGTTATATCAGAAAACTCAACTGTCTTAAATAAAAATATTGATACAATTTAAAATAACTAACAGCAGGCGACAAGGGGACTGCATGAACCCTTGCATATATAATACATATGTATAGTAACTCAAGTCTGTAGTAAAATTTGCAACCGATTTTCAACCCAAGCCGCAAATTAAGAGTGACTGTTTTTAAATTTAAAGACAATTTTTCAAAATACAGTTTTATTTGAAGACATATTACATATTATTATCATCAAATGTAAATCTTCTTGTCTGCGCTTGAACATTTCTTCGACGAGGGTATTAAAATCATTTGAAAATATGCTGCTTACCATGCATTTGGTTTTTGAGAGGGTGATCAGCTTCAATGTTTTAGTAGCTTGGAAGAATGAAAATATATTTATCCTTACAGTTGTAAATTTACATTTCGTGAAAGCAGCCGATCGGTTTTACGGATAGAATCAATTTTAAATGAAAAACTGACAAAATACCCAAATCAAAAAGGCTGCCATTTAGAAAAATAAATTAAACGAAACTGTTTATTAACATTGCAAACTCGTCGCTGGTCGGAAACATCGAATACATGTTTACATGTTGAAGTTGTGTGTATAGCAGAAGCGCTAGCTAAACATATGCGCGATTTTTGGACAATCATTGGATTACTTATTTAAAATTCAATAAAACATAGATGCACACGATCTAACTTCATAAATGAAAGAAATTTAGAATTATCTTATCAACCTGCGAAAAAAGAGCCAAGCACCACTCCTGCCATACCCCTTTTTTGGATTTTAGTATCGTCCCAATGCATTCCTTATGTGAATAATTAAATTTTCAATTGCATATATTATATAGTTAAGCTTGAGCAATCTTCAAGTGCTTAACACCAATGAATTTGTCTTTCAATTTGCAACAAACCGTGTCATTTGACTAAAACATTCGATTCAATAATTATTACATTCCTATGTAATTCCCCATTTAAAAATTTGTGCTAGCCGAATTATTTTGTTGTGCTAAGATCACACCGGCCACTAAGAGTGCATATTGATTTCGGAATTTAGGAATCAGATAGTTTCAATGTCCTTCCGGAGACAGTGAAAAGAGTACTAATGTAAGAGAGATAAGTGCCATGAATGAATGAGGAAAGATGTTATCTGAGATGTTATCGAATCTTGTTTTCTGATGCACTAAATCAGAAAACATGATTCGCATATAGTTCAATATTTATTGTCATTTGAACAAAATATGTAATTAATTATATGAATTAAATGACCAGAAAAGTATTATAAATCTCTATAATGTACATGCTACTTCAGAGAAGATGATTTAATATAGATTTAATTTTCTCAATTCCATCAGAAATTGCGTTTTTTTTTAAATCTGTGGTCATTTCTACGACAGAAAACAGCAAACGAATAAAGTTTGATATTTATCGTGGTGTTCTGTTCGCTGGAATTCGACCGTGGGGTGCATTGTTCGGTGGCTATTCGCAAAGTGCATCGCTAGTATTTTCGCCGAATTGGGTCTACAATCTGCCGGAGCACATTGGATGTCTCATTACGGTATAAATATTGCAATGCGGATGCGACATTCGCATGCAGGCAGCATGCGCGCCGGTGAGCGTTTTCCCGGCGTCCACTTCGCTGCCGCCGTCGTCACCGCCGCCGCCACCGCCTTCGAAGGACGTGCTCAATAATGCTTATCTTGGGTCGAAACATTTCACTTTAAAACACCACTTCGGCGCGCAGGCACGTACGGGATAAAAGTGCCAGTTGCCTTGCACTGTCTTTGCCTGTCACGCTACGCTGATAACTTTTCAATAAATCATTTTTCGTCGTTGAGATAAACGGGTAGATCCTTATACAAACAAAGTTAAATTGCAGCGAGATTCCTTCATAAATATATACTTGTTCATGATAAAAATTGATAAGTGAAAATCTCTTGACGTACATACTTTTCTCGAATAAACTTTTCAATTCTAAATTTGAATGGTGTTCGGGCGAATTGTACATTTTTGAATTTTTCTGTTGGCAATACGTATGACTTGGGTGCATTGCGTTGCTGCGGGTAAGGTCGGAACGGAAGTCGGACAGTTGTGCGCTGAAAGAAGGTTTTCTGAAAGGACCCGCTCCTGATGAGTGAATTCGATGTTATATTGAAAATTGTTCAGGTTAATAAAATCAAGTTTATTTAAATTATCATATTCTCTTTATTTTTAGAATATCGTGAAACAATTTCGAGACTCAAATTCGAAAACATGGAGAAAATAAAAACTGTCGAAAAACAGATTCATTGAAATCATCAATAGAATAGAATAATGTGTATACATTTTGTATAATGTGTATTTATTTTTAAAGGCATAAATATAAATAAATGATACCATTTAAATAAATGTATAACTGTTGGTCAGGAAATAAAGGTTATGGGAGTATAAAATAGTAGAAACGTAATATTTTACAAATAATTAAATTTTATCCACAATAAAATAAATATTATTTTGATAAATTATTTCATACAGCAATGTAACCAGTTATTAAATGCTCTTATTAAAGTAGAGTTATGGATAATTAAATTTACGCTTTTTCTGTTTACATCGTTATATTTTAGTGGATAATAATAAGAAATAGGGACAAAAAATTTAAGTTTATTAAGAATAAACCATAAAAGATAACCACATTTATAGTTTAAGTAGTTTTAAATTGCCTTAATCTCAGGGAGAGGTACAAGACTTTTTGAAAGTAGGGTAGGGGGCAAAAAACACAAAAATTATCAGTACGCTTTACAATAAAAATGACCTTTTCCTCCTCCTCATTCTTCCTTCTAGGGCCCGGGCTTGTTCTTACAGAATTGGTTGCTTGACCAATTCTCAGGATAATTAAGAGGTGGAATTCAACGAGTTTCTCCACGAGCTATATACGTCAGGACAGGTCGCACTACAGTCTTATATATCCTCGAGTACGAACACGAGCTATTTTGCTGTTGCTTCTCGATGTCTACCGGTCTTTGTTGAGTGCTTGTAATTTCCACCACCAGATATTGGAACTCCATAACTTGTTGAATTCAGTTTTCTTCTAACTGTAATTTACACCTGATGGGGGTATGAGTGTTGAGTTGTGTATGACCGCGGACTTTGCAAATTTATAAAGGAGTCGTTGAAGGCCATCTTCTTATTCAGCAATCAATAGTGCGTGTTCAGCATAGCAAACTATGTTGAACCTCTGTCTTTAATGATTTCACCCATTACTACATTAAATAATATTGGGCTCAGGATGTACCTCTGCTTTATTCTATCGTCCACTTGTATGAGTCACGACATTCCGGACGGATTTTTGTGGTTAACAGCAGTACCTCCAATATTAGTACCCCTATAGTGGGGCAGTACTAACCTTAAGGTTAAGGTAAAGTTTTGCCCACGTATCTTCTTTTATATTTTTATAAAATATACACATTTACCAATAATTGAACATGTAGTAAGCAGTATATTCATGACTTACTTTGACGAAACTTTTTTTTTTAGAAAACTGAGCAAAACGGGGAAAATTCCATTACCACAAATTATTTCAATATCTTTTCAACACGTGTATATTTTGCAATTCCGTAGTGGACCCTTTTAACAGATAAATACCCCGTCTAAGTGTGACAGTAAACAGAACTTTACACTACACTTTTCACTCAATTTCCTCCGCGGCGATTTTAAGGGTTGTGTACGTGTTTTTGTCTATCGGTTTTGTTCTTACCATGATATTAATATCGTTCGCATATACAGCAAGTTGAACGAGTTTGTTACATACCATTTTGCTGATTCCAGTTAGTCTGTCCGCACCCTTTAGAGCTAGGTTGTACAGGGTTGGTGCCATCCCATCAGACCTTGCCCGTAGTTGAAGCTGGAAGACATGTTTTCTTGGGTATTTACCTGAGCTGTGAGCTTTCTGACATGGTTAGTTTCTTCTTCTTGCTGATTTATGGGCCATGGTTAGTTTCACCAGGGTAATCAGTTCGGATGACATCCGTAGTTCTGTCAGGGGTTCTGTCAGTTCTCTAGGCTTGTTTATAAAGCAATAAAATATTGTGTAATTCGATGTTGTGTTGCCATGTTTTCGATCGAGTTTCCTTGACACAATACAATTGGTCCACAGTTAATCTTCCTGTCACAAAGCCGTTTTGACATTACACTAACATATATGCAGCTATGCGTTTAATTCTATCGTCCGGGAAGGTCCCAAATATTTCATATTATTTGTTATTATGTCCCATATATTTGTTGTTAATATATGTATAGATGATTGAAAATGTATAACTATAAACATTATGTGTATGTATAATACTAACATTGAATTAATTATTTTTTAAAACTCCTATGCACATTTCATTACTGATTTTCATTAACAGCTTTCTTATCCTACGCCTGTTCATAACAGTACTGGTAGAACACGTTGTTCTAACCAAGTCTGTAAGATAATGTGTTTATAATTCCATCTGTGAGCGTGACGAACCGACTGCAACGCATGCTTTGCGACTGCGCATGGCTTTGTGCTAGGGCGTTGCAGCTGTTACCGCCTATGTATTTTGCTTTGTTTATCTGTAATTTTTGTCATCAGACTCACCGATAGCACAATAGTAATCAACCCATTATTATTTTCACACAAATCAGTTGTGGAAAAATATAGTATATAACTCTAATGGAATGCCTATTATGTACTCGTGATGCTATTTATCATACTGGTGAAGATTGGCCAATTTTCCATGATCGTTGAACAATAAACGATTAAAAAAAGGTACCAAGATACCGCCGAAAATATATTTTTGTTAGTCAGTAGAATAGAGAGTCTGTATTTAAAACACTAGTAACCTAGGATCATGATGCAATTAGACTTAATTATACCAACTTTGATTTAGTGCTACAAAGTGGTACGTTAAGGCTCACAACAAATTAACAAAGTGATGTAATCGCCAATGCGGGCATATGCAGCACAAAATTATCAAGCAAACAAATTACGACTGCGGGATTTGGCACAAATTAGATACATGTAGTACGTGTCGAGGGGTGTCGAGTTGTATCGAGCCGCCGCGCTGTATTTGTAGATGCGTCAAAATAGTGCAAAACTGTTTGCACCCTGCCCAAAATGTTACTCGCAATCAGCGCATTTGCAATGTAGGAAATACGCCAACCACTTGAGATGTGGATGTTTGTGCAAACTCTGCATGCCATCGTACCCAAAAACCACACGCTCTTTGTACACCCCCGTCCCTCACACAAACCAAGTGAAACCGCAGTCGCCACCAGCAATTCTCGCATGCGATCAAACAATAAGGGTTTCTACCGAAATTGCAGAGCGCGGAATTCCCAATACGCGCTTTTAATCAAAATCGATGGGCATTACTTGGCGCTCTTTCTCGGTGGCGGCGACGTGGCGACGGTGAAACCACAATACGCAGATCATAAATGCATAATGCGATCGCGCATTGCACACCGCAATTTCATCAACATTCGCGCGATCTAGCGCGGTTCTCACCGGCATATGCGATGAATAAACGTTTAACTAAGGCGATTTTCAATCGGAGCAATTAATCAACCGTGATTAATTACACCCGCCCAGGTTAAATTGAAATTGAGGGGTGGGTGTTGTTGGTTTTTAAGAAAAGACCATTTTGAATGATGACTGATTACTGTAATTTTTCTTTAGCGCCCTTTTTGCATTTTATGGACATTTTTCTTTGTATATCAAGAAGCTTACCTGTTTAGCATGGGAACCTGCTGTGCCTTAATTATTGTTTGTAATATCATTTATCTTGTTGTTTCGGCAATAAAGAAAGAAGTCAAGGTATTAATTCTGAAATAATTCATTGAAAAAATGTACTAAACTTTTCGGGCAAGTAAATTCTTGCCTTGATTTAACAGAATAGAGGCAATTCAAGTTCATTTGAGTTACAAGGGGAGTGCCTCAATTGTCCGCCTTATTAAAATAATATCTGTTAACGAGAATTTCGTTGTTTTGAGCAGCTTGTTACAAAAATAGTTTGGTCCAAGAGTGATCGGCGTAGGGTCGCGGAATCTTCCTTTGTCCAAGTACTTTCTTTTTGAAATTTCTAAAATATTTGCACACGTACAAAATTTTCATTCAAATATAAAACGCACAATATAAATACTCCTCCTGTTAGGTTAGACTTTTACAGTTTAAACTCTTATAACTTAGAATTTAATGTATGTCTATAAAAATTGAGTCTACAAAAAATAAAGTATTTAATAAAATCAAATTAGCACAGTTAAACATAAAATTACCCT
>WSZQ02086964.1:0-15041 GCA_019419845.2 Weissflogia rhopalogaster
CCTAAATGTAAGATTTGCTAATTTGAGATGTCGCACTGGTGTCCAGATGTTGGAAGATGTTCGGTTAAGGCAGAGTGTGGGGAATTTCATGAAGTGTTGGAAATTCTCAGATATTCCTTAAATCTAATGTTGAACTTCTACCTGTTTGTCCTATATATAATTTATTACAATCATTACAATTAATCTTGATATACATTAATATAATTAATGTTGATATACCATATGATTCTAAAGAAAGGATGCCAATGATATGAATTTTATCTGTGAGACTATCTAAATAAGGAATTTTTATATAAATATGTTCTATTTTTGTGATGAGCTCCTCCTTAGCCCGCTTGTACGACGCGCAAGAACGACTACGCGCGTCATGCCCCACATCCAACTTCTCCTCATCCCCACGTTTCGTGTTTTCCTCCATGCACAACGGACAAGACACGCTCTGCGCGCCGCAATCACGGTATTCGTGGTCAGCGTCTCCGCACCTACCACAACGCGCCGCGCGCCTGCACCTTGCCGAGGTGTGCCCAAAACGGTAGCAGCGGTAACACTGCAGCGTGTCCACGAAATCGCGCGCCCACATTGCGTTCCAACCGAAACCTAATTTATCGGCTAGCAGTACCTCGCGCACTGCATCTGATATGTTTGTGCCCGAGAGCACCGCCTTCCCACCTTTCGGCATTAGGCCCCTTCTGCCACCTCTCCTACTACCATGCGTCTCCACCTCCCAGGGAACATACCAGGAAACTCAGACGGCATTTATTTTCACACAACAATTACAAATGTAACTTAAAATTATACAAATTACAATTATAAATAAAATAGAATACAAGACCTGCAGAAAAAGGAATTACAAAATTGCCTATACAGCAATAAAATAAATACAAAACCTGCAGAAAATAAAGAAACAATTACAACAATAAAATACAATATAATACAATCACTGCCGAAAACAGAAAAAGTATTACACAATTACATATACACCAGTAAAAATACAATACAAAACCTGCAGAAAACAGAAAAAGTATTACACAATTACACATATATATGTAAGTTATAAATACGAATTTTACAATACATAATAATTAATTGTTAATATAAATAATTTTTACAAATAAATAGAACATAAACAATCGCTATCCTAATGGGGAACGAATAGCCGGCGTCCTTCATCTTCTTCCGGAAGCTATCCCTTGCAGAGGCTCGAGAGGGGATTTGGCAGTGCATTCTTATGTGCTCCGCCGTCTCCTCTCCGTCGCCACACTCACATCCAGGTGCAGTTTCCTTCAGTTTGAATCTATGCAGATACTGTCTGAAGGGTCCATGTCCTGTAATGAGTGCCACAGCATTCGGGGTCCAGGGTCGCAGTCGCTCGGACACATCGGCACAGATGGCGGCCGTTGCCCTTGCTGTCGCTTCCCTTTCGCATAACTCCTGCCATGCCTGTTGGGCCTTCTTCGCCACTTCCTGCCGGATGATCCTGGTGGTGATGGGGGCTCGGTGGATCTCGTGGTCGCCGGGGATGGCATCCACTACCTCTCGCGCTGCTCGGTCCGCTTCCCTGATACCAGGGACTGCATCGCTCGCCCACCAGAGGCTGACCTCCTGGCCGCTCACTTCCTCCAGGTTCCGGATACGGAAGAGGATGTCCTGGGCGGCTCCACATTTCCCTGCTATAAGGATGTCTAGTGCCACCCTCGAGTCAGATACTATGTGGAGCCGAGTACCTAAAACACAAGAACGTTTTGCAGTATCAATTGCCAGACTAATTGCCTGCAGTTCGGCCCGGTGAACGGGATACCCGTCCTGCAGGCGACGTTTTATTTTCTCACCTTGAACAAATAGGGCAATTCCTACAACTAACTGTCTGTCCAACAACTAACTGACTGTCTAACAACTAACTGACTGTCTCTCAACTAACTGACTGTCCAACAATTAACTGACTATCTCTACCGCCCTTTGGTCATTTGAATATATTCTGATTTCCGCCTACGCGGTCTCGTAGTTCTCCCCATCTTCCGTTTCTTGTTTATTCGTTACTCTTATCGTGTGGTGCACACATTTCGCCCGCGCGCTTTGCTTGTCGATACGCCTCTTGTACGCCCCCTAGAATTATTTTGGTTTCCTAAATTTACATCTAATCTACCCAAAACATACCTTTGGACTAAACTTTCCAGAAGTGGTTTTCCTGTTATTTAATATGAATTTCTTAATCAGCTATTCGATTTCGTGACAATAATGTTTAATAACTTGTAAATAATTTTAGCATTTTACCTGCAATTATATCCTTAATTTTAAGCAAGAAATTGAAAACGAAAATTCGTATTTGAAAGGCATACCTGGGTTTTGTAAGTTACCAACAAACAACAAGCTGTTTATTGTTTATTCATAGTCATGAATTTCAGGGACTTTCAAACTTCTTAACTTGTAAATTATTTAAAGTGAAAATAAAACATAAAATCACACATATACAACCGCAAGGTGCTGAAAATGTTGGTGAAGACGTGCCACAGGTTGAATCATCTATATTACATAGTAAATGGCTCAAAATTTTATCGGTAATTAAATGCAATTAAATTAACAATACCATGTACCTATACCTATTTCAGTTTTGGTCGGTAGATATTTATGATTTATCAGTAATTTTCATAAACGGAAGGAAGAATAAACAAGTATGCTGGAATGTAACAGCATCTGAGCTCTTTTGGAATAGATTTAATTTCAAAGTAAATCAGTCCTCAATAGAATTACTATATAATAAATCAAAGGAGAGTAACTTTGAAGAAAATCATGAAAAAACTGGAACAACACTTTTAAGATTACAAATGCATCTGGATTCTCACGTAAGTAAGACTACAATTCACTTCTGTAAAGTTTAATATGGATTTTTACAGATTAATAATAAAAGAGCGGATCTAAATCTAACACTCCAACAGGTGGATGTTGATTTTAATAATGAAGAGGTCAAGATAATCCCACCAATAAATTTTCTTAAAATTTAAAGACATTTTAATAGGAAGTCAATTTATTGAAAAATTACTTCTAGGGTGTGATGTTAATCTCTCAGTAACTCTGCAAAATATAAGCATGCAAATTAACTATAAAGGTTTTAGCTGATGTAGACAAGATAATATTTTTATTTCATCACCTGCCTGAGTCCAGATAGGGCAATCAGGTTTGACGAGTATAATTGAAAATAGAACAAATTTGAAAATTAAAAACTTGTCTTGGAATGTCAGCACCATGTTCAGGACTTATATACATCCTAGATAAAGATCACTTTTCATTGGGGATGCTTCATTGGAATTTGCAGAGGATTCTCGTGGAGATATTAAGTTTTAAGACCGCTGCTATTTCTGATGCACACGTAGGGTTGTCGAAAGTATTGGCTAAACAAATTACTTTGCTATTATTATTAGATATTATGAAAATAAGTACTGGAGATTTAAACAAAAGACGACCATGTTCTATTTCTATTGTCTTGCGAACTTTTAAGTTTGGCTTCCAATTAAATGAATGGATGAATGGGAAGTTACTATTAACAACTTTTTTTATAATACTATATGTAAGGAACCTTTATTGGCATTTCATACTATACTTCATGCTACAATTAAATACTAAATTTCAAAATACCACTAAACATTAAACACAATTATTAACTTAACTAATAACAATAACAATATCAACTTACAGAAAAAAATCCATAAACACTAAAATATATTTATTCTTCATACATCTTTAACGTTGCCACCCCCTGCTATTCTCTTTCAAGCAACCTTACATACTCTTCCTCGCATTCCTAAACAAACATACATCTCCGGTGATCCTGCGCAGAGCATACGATCAACTTCATCTCCTGAGAAGACTAGAGCCTCATACGATTTCTTCCTCACTCTCATCCATTCACCGCCACATTTCCTTATACACCACTCCCAAAATTTCTTAAGCAGTCTATCGTCACCAATTCTATACAGACATTTCACGGAGATCGCAATTCTCCATGCACTCACCCATTTTATCGACATTCTTTCTACTTCTTGGAGGACTATATATCGAGGCGTGGACTTTTCAAGCCGCATTAGATCTTTAATGACCCACGTTTATTCCTGCTCTTAAAATACTTAATATTTATACTTAAACACAAACACTCTTTCAATTTCCTCACCCTTCCATTCCTAACCTCCTAACCTCTCATTTCTCTCGCCTCCACGCGCACCCTAACATACCATATATTACGTTTTCTTCGCATTCACCACCATACCTCGCTTTTCCATGTATTTCTCCACTCTCCCTAATATTCATTTCATTCCCTCAATTGTTCATGCCAATAATACCACATCATCCGCATACGTCAACATCTACCGCTTGCTCTTTCCAATTACTGCACGTTCATCCTACCCTTATCGCAACACATGCTATAATTCCGACACATAAAGGTTGAACAACAAGGAACACTGGATTTTCTTTGTCTGACACCTTTACTTACCACAAACTTCTCCGACTCTTTCTCAACAACTTTCGCAGCAGCCCACGTATGTTCATACACCCAACGCAACCATTCACACACCTCTCCATCCTGTTGAGTTGCAATCGAATAATAGATAGCAGCATTGTTGAGTTGCAATGGAATTATAAATGGCAGCATTGGGTTACAGGATAACAAGATGGCTCTGTGTTCATAAACAGGATAAAGTCAATAGGTTGGATGTAATACGTTTTGATGAGCAGTCTAAATATATATCTCAGAGAAACTGTGTCGTACAGATTTAAAAGTCTTTATAGTTTTTTTTTCACGTGTTCATCACGTCCTGATTTCAACAGGTTATGGGCGCAGAACTTTGAAAAATTGTAAAAGAACTATAAAAGTAAAAAACGTAAAAGTAAAAACAAGGATTAAAAGGAATGTAAAGAATATTTAAAATGGCGGATTCGGCGAAGTTTGTAAAATTTACAAACAGCACGTAATTAAAAACTGATAATTGGAATATATGGAAGTTCCAAATTAAAGTAATATTATTAGCCAATGATTGGTTTGATGTTATAACAAAGAAGGGAATTAAATCAGTTGGAAACAATAAGGAAATTAAAAAATCGTTGTTGAAAAATGCAAAAGCCCAAGAAGCTCTCGTGTTAAGAATGTGTGAAGAAATTCAAACTCACGTGATGCAGTGCGAGTCTGCACATGAGATGTGGTGTAAATTAGAAGAAATTTATGATAGAAAATCTGAGATGTCTTTTAATGCTACAAGAAAAAATTTTGAATTTAAAATTTGACGGGTTGGTAGATAATTACCTGACAAGTATCTCGAATTTGAATGCTAAGATGCAACAACAAAGGTGATGCTGTCAGTAAAAAAATGATTATCGCCAAAATTATTATGTCACTGCCTGAGAAATTCAAACATTTTAGATCAGTTTGGGAAAGGGTTTCAGCTGAACAGAGAACTCATACAAATTTGACGAGTAGATTGCTTATTGAAGAAGAATGATGCAGGATTAGAACAATGAAGCTGTGGCAAGTTTTCCAGAATCACTTGTTTCGAATGTGGAAAAGTAGGACATATGCGAGTGAATTGTTACAAGTTGAAAGAATGTAAAATTTGCAAGAAGAATTTAGAAAAAGATTGTTACTTTAGAAACAAAGAAAATAAAAATATGGCTTTAGTGGCAATAGAAGATGTTCAGGGAATAAATACAGAATGGGTTTTAGACAGTGGAGCATCGGAGCACATGGACAATGATCGTTTTTTTATTTACTACGTTTGATGCAACTCTCGAACGATGTATTAAAATTGCTGATGGTTCATCGCTCAGAATTTCGGGAGTAGGAACTATAAATATTTTTACCATTAAAAAAACATTTGAAAATGCGTATTTAAAAAATGTGTTATTTGGCCCTGATAAAAAGGTAAACTGGTTTTCACAGGGGAGTGCGTTAAACAAAGGATTTACTATGCGATCAGACAACAAGTTTGCTAAATTTTTAAAGAACGAAAGATTTATGTGCAATGGTAGCTCACAGTTTGACTTGGTGGCATAAAATATTGGGGCGTCAGGACATAAGACATGTTAAATATTTCGTTGAAAGAAATGGTGTGAAAATTAAACAGGACAATATTCAATGCATAGCATGTCTTCAGGGAAAACATCACAATCTTTTCTTGAAAGTTCTGGTAATCTGAGAAACCTGGTGATTTACTACATTTAGATTTATGTGGACCTATGGAACAAATGTCAATTGGAAGTTCTAAATTTGTTCCTTTTAAAAGATGATTTTTCATATCATAAGAAAGTATTTTTTGTTAATATAAAACTCAATTCGACATAGTAGTGAGAACTGTTAGCAGCGATAATGGAGCAGAATTGTCAATGAACGTATTTCTAGCTGCCTCTCAAATATGGGAATTAAACATGAAAAGACAATTGCTTATACTCCACAGCAAAATGGTCGCGCTGAAAGAGAATTCAGAACCATAGTGGAAGCAATTCGAACTATGTTAGCAGAAAATTGTTTAAATAAATAACTGTGGACCGAAACAGCAAATATGGCGATATACTTAAGAAATTACACTGGAACAAATCCTATTAAAAATAAAACCCCAATTTAATTATGGTGTAATGGAAAAATATAATTAAATAAGGTAAAGGTTCCATTTGGAACAAAGGTTTGTGTGCATATTCCAAAAGTGAAGAGATATAAATTGGATATTAAAAGTAAAATTGGCTGGTTTATGGGTTATTCAGAAAATACTAAAGGGTATAGAATCTTTTGTCCAAATACAAGAAAAAATTCTTTAGAAAGAGATGTTATTTTTATGGAAAATTCTGCCGATTTACAACCAGAAGTTGTAATGTTGGATCTTGGACATTCGTTTTTCGAACATAAAAACGGTGAAGAAAATTTGAGTGAAGATAATTCTGAAGAATCTGAACAGGTTGCTACAATAGAAGTAGAAAATATTAATTCAGGAATACAAGATGTTGAGAATGTTAAAAACGACGGCAATGCGCCTAAAGACATTAGTGACGTACCTATGCAACCTAGAATTCGACTCAAACCGCAATATTTAAATGATTTTGAGACAGGTTTTTTTCTGTGGATGAAGAAGAACCTACGATAATAGGACATGCGCTAAAGAGTCCTCATGCTTTAAAATATAAGGAGGCAATAGATGAAGAAATGAGTGCGTTAACTGAAAATAACACTCGCGCTGCAAGAAAAAGATTTCCAACAAAATGCAGAGTTTGATGAAATATATTCTCCAGTCATCAGGATAACTACTGATAGAATGTTATTGGCAATAAGTTTACAGAACAGATGGCCGGTTTTTCAAATGGACGTTAAAAATGTTTTTCTGCATGGACTATTGAATCAAGTTGTACATGAGATTGCCAAAAAGAAGGGGAATGGATAAAATTTGTAAATTGAAGAAAGTAAATTTTGAATTCGATTGAGAGAGGGTGTTAAATTGCAATCGAATAATAGATAGCAGCATTGTTGAGTTGCAATCGAATAATAGATGGCAGCATTGGGTTACAAGATAACAAGAGGGCTGCGTGTTTATAAATAGGATAAAGACAATAAGTTGGATGTAATACGTTTTGATGAGCAGTCTAAATATATACCTCAGAGAAACTGTGTCGTACAGATTTAAAAGTCTTTCTAGGTTTTTCCACGTTTTCATCACGTTCTGATTTCAACACATCCACTCTCAGCCTTCCGAAATACTTAAGCAGCTTCACACGCAGTACCGTGTCATACGCTGTTTTAAGGTAAAAAAAGACGGCGTACATCCTCCTTACGCGAAATGACATGTTCTACAATACGTGTTAGTGCGGCAATCTGGTCCCTGGTACCCCTTCCCTTCCGAAAGCCCCATCGTGTTTCTGGCAAAGTGGACTTCGCTTGTGATTCGCTTGATAGTAATACCTTTGTAATTGTTCACATCTGACTTATCACATCCTTTGTGGACAGGCAAGAATATCTCCCCTGTTACGCCGTTATCGCGGTTTTATTTTCCAGATTTAATTCCCGATTAGAACGCGGGGCCTGATCTAACAGGGCCTCAATTGCTCCTTCAATCAACTGGTGTTGATTTACAATTTACAAAAAATGACGTTTATTTGCTCCTTGTACAATATGTCGATATCGAATACGCGAACGTACAAACACACTGTTGAGAAGAGGACTTACGTAGCGTAGGATGAGTTGAAGGTAAAACGAGGGTGAATGGCGCGCGCAGAGGATTTTTATACCCCTACGCGACCGGAACTTAAGCTAAGATGACGTCCTCGACACCCTAGTCTGGCCGAAGGGCGCAGGGTGATAAACTTAAATTATAACGCCATCTCCCTGCGCAGCGGAGCGATACGCCCCCTTTGCAGTCTGGAATATCGCCAGCCCCTGTCTATACCTTATTAATTCCCTCTAACATAGCGACCTTTCCATCAAAAGGTAGTGTCTATAGCATTTCTCCTTTGAGGCCGTCAGCGTCAAGTCTAGGCGCTTTCCCCAGTTTCAATTTATTTATGGCTAACTCCAATTCATCTAAAGTGACATTACTCCGCTATTCCACCCTACACTGTCGCATTTCTTCCTCTTGTTACGAGCTTTCCATCCCTGCTTTGCATTTTTCTTCCCAGTCGGCTACACCTATTCCGATCCTCGGCCTGTCTCATTTCCCCAAAATCTCCCACATCTCCCTGTACAATGTGGGGAGTCATCGTTCACTCTGGCCTTTTCCAGTCATCTCGGATTCTTCTTACGTCCTTCTATATCTTTATATACTCCCCATCAAACCATACTTCCTCTACTTTTACCTTTCGCTTTTTCATCCTCACACACTCACGTAGTTTCAACTCAACCTCTTCCAAATTTGTTAGGTCTCCCCAGTTTATCAAGTCCATTCTTCTTTATTCATTTGCACCATATCCTGCTCTTACCATATACTCATTAATTTATCCTTTTCAAATTCTCCCGAACCTTCCTCCTGATCCTGGGTCAACATGACTGGCCAATGATCCGACCCCCCACTTCTTCTACCATTAGCTTCAACCCTTCACTTCTTTTGACACCTTTCACCGCCATCAGGTCAATAACCGAGGAGCCTTGTTTTTCACCCTCTTCTTCCTCTTAATCCCTCTTCATCTCCTTCCTTCAGTCCGCTATTGCCTGTCCTTGTCCATCCCTCCCTTCAGTCGCCCTATCCTCATGTTTCAGTCTCCACTCATTAAGTATTTACCTTTCTTTTTAAACCATTCACCTATCTTATCCGTGATTTCCACCATGTTATCACGTTGGTAAATGATCGCAATTTTCCATGTGTCCCTCTGGAATATCCTGCTTTCGATTCCTGCTGTCAATATACTCTTATCGCTTTTCAATGACACCGTTCTTCCCCATTTATTTCTAACTTAACCATAATACCTACCTTAGCTCTCCCTTGTTTCCCGTTTTACTTTACTATAAACGAACTATTTAAAACAATAGTAAAATAATAGTTTTTAGTTGCTTGGTTGCAACCGTCTAAGATACACCATGTTCGACGATCAGCAAACATTTACTTTGCATGAATGCAAAGTGCAATTTCCTCGTAAAAATATGCATAACAGCGCTTATGAAGAAGAGCCAAAATATAGAGCAAATAATGTTTATGGATCTATCAAAAAAGTCCTCAAAGTCCGCACTATTAATGTTTGCTGTAACACAAATACAACTATCAACTGGTACCCAAATGAAGATGTCGAAATATTAAATCAATTACCAAATATAAGAAAATTCCTTGGGGATTTTACAAAAGTGTTCGCCAATGAACAACGTATGTCACTTTCCGGCAGATATAGGAAAAACGTGTGTTGCGAACAGCAACGTCAACCCGCGAATTAACGCGAATCTTTTATTTTTAGCAGGATTCGTGGACTACTCGTCCGATGTAAATTGTTGTAGATGTTAAAGAGAGAAGTAGATGTTTCGGGAGTAAAAATGTGACTGACTTTATTAAACATAATTCTTAAAACGAAAATTTATCTTGATCTCGCCTCCGCCCACGACTTTGAGCGGGAGAAGGCCGATAACACCCTCTTACAGCGGCATACCAAGCCGGACACACCGCCTACCTAATCATACCTCGAGGCGCGCCCTGACTGTCTCACTCTCTCCTGTCCACAGGGTGCCTCTCTGCTCGTAGCTACACACATGCAGCTGGGCACACATGTGCCGTTACGCTTGGCCGTGATAAGATGTTTTCCAGACGCTCAAGGCGCCAATTGCTTCATGCATCCACTTAAACCTACTCCAAGAGCGTCTTGTGCCTCTATGTTCTCTTTATTAACCATTTGACGACTCAGGTCTTACAAAAAACGTGAAAAACAGGTGGTGCAGACTAAACAGTTCAAAAGTTCTTTCACGCCAGACTAAATATTGATAATTTGGCGACAAATATATAAAAGGGCTCTAAAACTTGCCTCGCCGTTCTGAACAACGTGCTAACGATAAAGAACCAATACAAACTAAGAATTGAAGATACCTTGGATTTAAATTTGCAACTTTCCCCAAAGTATACAATTAAACTTGGATTCGATAACGCGGCCAGTAATTATATTTGCGATATATTGAACTCGCATTTTAATATTATCAGACTTCACCAATGGCGTGCATATAATAGATGTTCTAACAATGGTGTCATATTACGTTTTAATAAAATCCAATTAGAAACTTTTTGGAGTATCAGAGCTGAATTACTTAGCGATTACTCAGGAATCATAATCGCATATAATTTACTGTGTCTGTTCTTTGCACCTAGTAAGGAAACTTGACGTGCATTCTACGGAAGTGTTTCTAAATTTTTCGATATGTCTGTCACACAAAGTGCAATCCAATATTGATAAGTTCACAAACTAAATAATTAAATCAATTAGTTTTTGGGGACACATCTGTTATAGTTCCGAATATGTTTCATTCAAATATGTTACCTTCATAATATCTGATGTTAATTTCAAATAAAAATGAAATAAAAAGTTTTTCTCAAAACCTTGTTTTAAAAATTGGCAACCAATCTCGAAAACCACTCAATCAATGAACTTAGTTCTTTGAAGTTTTTCTTTGTTATCGTACGTATTATTTCCTAATATTTCCCTTTATTAGTGTTTGTTTTTGGGATAACGAATTTTTTCCTTGAAATTCGTTACATTCTACTTCGTTGTCCTTGATAAACAATTTTTGCCTGATCATCTTCAGCGATCATCCCGGAGTTGATCGCTCCACCTCTTGCCACTCGGTGATCTGTCCTTTGAGATCTTGACCCTTCTGTAGTTGTCCTTACGGTCTATATGTTGGTTCCATTGTTTACGCCTCGTGCTACACCAATCGTTGATGCCTTGGATGCCACAGCCCCGGCATGGGCAAATGATTCAGCAACGAAAAGCAATAGAACCAAGTTGAGCAGTGCGGTGAAATACTGTCGCAGATGGTGTGGGGTGCGTTTCGGACGAGTAAGTGTTTATTGGTCTTACTGTGGCTTTATAGATGCTAATTTTTGATTCTGTTCTAGGGTATTTATGCTCCATATGTAATTTATATATGTATGTAAGAAGTAGAGATATCGAGCGGAAGATCAGTGCAGCGAAGGTAGAGTTTGAGCCAGCGAGAAGGGATGATGAAGATGAAAAGAAGTGGGCTGATGAGAGGAAGAAAGTGGAAGCCGCGCAACAAGAAGGTTTTGAAGAGAAGTGGAAGGTAATAAAGAGAAGAATGGGGAAAGTTGAAAAAAGGGAGGAATTAAGGGACAGAGAGGAAAGAAGAGGAAACTTAATAGTAACAGGGATTAAGAAGAAGAAAATTAATGAAGTGTGGATGCAACTGGGGGTGGAAGTGAATATGAGGATAGGTGTCGAATTGGGAACACAAGGAAGAAAAGTACTGGTAGAATTGGGGAATATGTATAAGAAGCGGGAAATAATGCGATAAAGAACTAAGCTGGCAGGAACGGATATCTACCTCTGGATGATGACCCAACTCTGGAGGAGAGACTGATCCAGCAGAAATTAAGAAAGAAAGCAGCGGAAGAGAGGGCCAAAGGAAATGTAGTTTGGGTGGGCTATGAAAGGATGTGGATTGAAAGAGAAGCCTGGCTGTGGAAGGACGAAGGACTGGTGCTGGCTGAAAAAAAACGGAAACAGATAGTGGATACAGGGGCATAGGAGTATGGTAATTGGGGGTTTTGGAATGTGGGGGGGGGGTTAAAAAGAAAGTGGAAGATGGAATTTGGGCTAGGGATTGGCAAAAATGGATAGAAGAAAAGTGTGCGGTGGGAATGACGGAGACATGAATTAATGAGGAAGTATGGAGAAAACTTACACCGGACATGCCGGCGGAGTTTGTATGGATGGAGGAAAGGGAGGTAGAGCAAAAGGAGGGATAATAATCGGAGTACGAAGAAAGTGGGGGACTGTGGTGAACTCCCAGCAACTGGGGGTGGGTATACTGATGGTGACCATAAAGCTGGTTAGGGTACGTAGAACCAGTAATATACCAGAGAGGGACCTATCAGACATTTTAGAAAAGTTGGGGGAGTGGTCACAGGGGGATTGAAGATATGTCATTGGAGGGGACTGGAATGTGCGTATAGGAGAATTGGCAGGAGGACTGGATGACAGAGGCCGAAGGGTAGAACGTACGTCAAAGAATAAAGTCGTAACACCAGAAAGGAAGGAGTTGATTAGGAGAAGAGTGACATTTATTGAATGGGTGCACGGACGGGGACTGGAAAGGGGAATTTACCAACTGTGGTGCTCAAGGGTCATCGGTGATAGACTTAATAGCGGTGAAAAGGGTGGAAAGAGAAGAATTAATAAGATGAAGACAACAAGATGGCTAGAAATGTATTTCGAAGGACAGTGGGTGAATGGAGGAGGGGAAGAATAGATACGGAGGAGGTGGTAAAATGTCGGAAGAATCTGGAAAGCATCTGCATAGATAAAAAGGAGCAATGTCTGAAGACTATGATGTGTCGGATAAAATAATGTAGAACAGCAGGGGATATGTGGAAAATACTCAGTAAGGGAAACACATCACTTGTGGAATGGGAAGAAAAATGCCAAAGTGCGAGAACAGGGGCTTGGGAAGACAATATGCAGGACTTGCTGTTCTCAAAAGAGGAAATGGCCGCGGCTATAAATAAATTAAAATCCGGAAAAGATGCAGGTCCACATGGAGTAAAAGCTGAAGCTTTCAAGCTGTTGCTAGGGAAAGGGAGAGATGTATTATTACGCGATATAAACCGTCTGTGGAAAGGGGAAAGATGTCAGCGTCTTGTAGGGTCGGGGTAATTGTCCTAGGTGACAGATCGAACGCAGATAACTACAGGGTAATAACTATAATGGGTGCAACGTACAAGCTCATTATGACCATGGTGAACCAACGGCTGACAGAGGAAGTGGAGACCTTGGGCATTTTACCAGAGAGTCAGGGAGGTTTGAGGCTGGGCAGGGGAATTAGGGAGCTAATAACTGAACTTGCCAGGATTATAGATCAATTTATATCGGCTAAGCGAAAATTGTACCTAGTATTTCTTGACTTGAAAGCAGCGTTTGATACTGTGCCACGTAGAAAACTTGTAGAATGCTTACACAGGCGGGGAATAAGTGAGCACATTGTCAGTTTTGTGGTAGATATGTAAGAGCAGATGAAAATTATCGCAAAGGTGCGGAGAGAAACGTCGGGGGAAATCAATATCGGTAATGGGCATAGACAGGGGTGTCCGATGAGTCCGATGATTTTTAATTTCTACACGAGTGAAATGGAGCAGATCTTGAGAACGGGCCAGGATGGAGGAATTGTTATAGGACGGAGAAAACTGTGGATGCTGGCTTATGCCGACGATGTTGTTCTCATGGCAGAGGATCGACAAGGTATGCAGGCTGTGCTACGGAGGCTGGAAGGTTACATGGGCAGAAGAGGATTGACTGTAAATGTTGCGAAGAACAAATGTATGGAGTGTAGGAGACCAGGTGGACGGAGAAGGAGTGAAGGATTATCTTGGAAGGGGGAAAATATCGAGAGGGTGGACATATTCAAATACCTAGATGTCATGGTAAACTATATAGGCTCATGGGTTGAACACATAGGATGGATACAGGAGAAGGCCAGAAAAGCATGGGCAAGGATTAAGGGAAAATGGGGGCAGTTGTGGGGTGAAAACTGGGTGATGGCTATGCGGATATGAGACGCGTGTATTCTACCTTTAATAATGCGTGGAGTGGAAACCTGAGGATATGAAACTCTAGAAGTCCTGGAGAGAGAGAGAGCACATGAGAGTAGTAAAGGATATAATGGGGCTGGAAAGGACCACCCCAGCGTACATTGGGATAAAGGAATCGGGCAGAAAAAGCTTGGCATGGGAAGCAATGGGGAGAGTGATTTGATATGAGAAAAAGGTACGTGATATGGATGTCGAGAGGAAACTAGGGTATATGGAAATGATGCAGCACGGTTGGGTGGCCGGAGAAGTGATTAGAGAGGATACTAAATGAAGGTATAACAGTGGAAGATATGTATACGAGCATAAAATGGAAGGTAGAGGAACAGGAGAGGCAGGGACAGATTAGGGACAGCACATATAATCCTGGCTATAAGGAGTGGCAGGTAATCGGGAAGGTTCCGCAATATGTTATGAGAAGAGATTTGAGGAATGAAGAAAAACGGTTAATAGCGAGGGCAAGATGCGGATCCGAGGAAAGAGGAAGGAAAACATGGATGCCAGAGAGTAGCCAAATAAGGTGCGTTCTAGCCCACTTTTATATGGGAATTAACATAGGCCTCGTGTTAGTTTAGTTGATTGGAGTGTGGGGTAAATTTGTAGTATGTCGAATTGAGAGTCACGTGACCTAGAGTTATATAAATTCAGGACCAACCAACTTGATTTCTGAGACAACCAACAAAAATATTCGGTGACAACTTAAACTATATATTTTCTTCTTCTTCTTCTTGCTGATTTATGGCTCTTGGCAACAAGGCCCTCTGAACCAGAACTAACTCCACATAAAAG
>WSZQ02086975.1:4730-15040 GCA_019419845.2 Weissflogia rhopalogaster
AAAATATGAGAACACCTATTGGTATATACGGTGAAACTTCTGTTTGCAAATTTTGTTCCTTCTCTAACCGAAGCTTATACTGTGGACACAAATCATATTTAGCTTCAGATTTACATACACACAAAAATCACGATTGTGATAAAAAGCAAATTGTAAACATTTGGTTCTTGAATTCTGGCAAATAATTTCGTGGCTCATAAAATACATAATTTGTTACATGAAAATCGGGTTCTTAGTTTTAGAAAGTATGGAGGGATGATTATATTTTAAACCTTCAAGAAATGTAATTTTATAAATCATTTTGGAAATGTACAATAATTTTTCTTGCAGTTGAAAATCCAATTTCTGTCTTCGATTCTGTAAAACTTAGCCAATTGGAAATGTATCATTTTTGCCAAATGTATGGTATGCAGTAATAATCACGCTAAAATAACTTTGAACGTGAAATCACTTTGTTTTATTATATTTAGTCCGGGGACACCTGAAACCAGTCGCTTTGAAAAATGAAGAGTCAACTTCTTTGTACACGACCGTGCTTGCTTGGTCGTTGGATGTCGTGAAAGTTTGTCGTTTTGGCGTTGCGATTCACCTGCCATTGTCGTGGTGCACGATTCCGATCGCGTAGCGTGTCGGGCACGATTCGATTCCCTTCTAGCTTCGTTTGGTTCTCGTTGCTCACCGGCTGGCTGATGCTTCACTCTCTGGTACATAATAGTACCAACACTGCCGAGTCCCGGGCACTCTTGAGTTTGTGTGCATTATGGACAAACTGCGCGTGCAACGGCATTATCATCATCGGCCGAAGAGAAAGAGTGTGCACAGTCTTCAGGGTACGGTAATGTCGATGTTGCTCTAATGTTGCGTTAATAAATCCATGTGGCAGTAGTGGAGCGGCACGGAATAGCTGTACTGCCTGCACGCCAGCCGCGAAATGTCGGCATGTGTATGCTGTGGTGTGAGTTTGCGTGTGCACTGTGTGCACGTGCGATTCCTTTCCAACGGGAAACTGGTGCACTACCTACCAGACCCAGCCTGGCCGTGTAACGATCGTTGTTGTCGCTATACCTCTGCGTTGTCCTAGAGCAAGCAGCACAAGTGGAGGAGATGCTGTACGACGAGTGCAAGCAACAAGCTCGAAGGTACACATGCTCTGACTACGTGTGGGATATTGTGTGGCATTGTGTGTGGACTCGGTCTCTGGGTACACACTAGACGCAAGGTACGCAAGTACACAACTGGGTCTTGTAAGGAAGTGCTGTTCAACTGGCGCACTGGGTATAGGTTGGTTGGTTGGTTGGTTGCTCGTCTCTTGCTCTCTAATCTGGAATGCCCTCGAATATCGGCACTCCTTCGTTCAATGTGTTCCCGTGTTTAAAACTCTGAATAGTATTTGATTTCTTCGTTTTGATACCGTCTCTGTGGTGGAAATACCGACTCTTTGAAGTGTTATAGTTTGCGCTGTGTTGTACAATATGGCACCTTAGAGCTTGTGGTTTGCCGCCAGTCGGCCGGCAGAAGATAGGCGAGCTAGTGTGGCCTCCTATTTGGGAGTTAATTAAGTCATTTGCAGCGAATTTGCGCTGGTATCACGCCGGCGAAATGGCCGATCGATTCTTGCGATTTGCTCTGCGAAAGGTGGTGCTGCTAACTTCTGATCACTTCCGACGATGCACCGTAATGCATTTTCGCCATTACATCGACAAATACTGCTCGTCAGTCGGCCGCATATCGAATGAAAATTACGAAACTCCCTCTCCTGAACAATGTGCAAAGCAAAAAATGGTGCAATTTATTTATGTAACTTGAACACCGTTTAATTCGATGTAAATTGGAAATTTGTCGGGTTTTCTTCATGCGATATTTTAATATTGCACCGTTAAGTGAGCGCAATTCATCACGCAATTCCCGATAATCAATCATATTCGTATGTTACGTACGACCATGTCGAGCATTTTCCTTCCCTATTCTGCACCGCATTTGCTCGCTTCATGGCAACTTTTTGTTGCGCGTCTGACGTCCAAGTTCTTTCCATTGATAAACGCCGATTACTATCTGAAATTAGAAGAAACGGTAATCAATTATGAGCGGAATTCATGTGGACCAGGAACAGCTTTTCGGCTGATTTCTTTATCGGGCCCTTGATAAATTGGAAGACGATTTGCACCATAGTGGAATATAGACATTTATTCAACAGTTGGTATAGATTTGCCCCATCTGATTTATTTCACTCTGGAATCTAAACAGAGACAGATAAAGCAGAAAGAAGACGGTCGGAATTGATCCGTATCGTTTTCTGTTTTCCATCGGACAGGAGGACGTTCACAAGCATGTGCTGTGCAAATAAATGTATATTTTACGAGTTGTGTCTACTCGCTTGACCACTGCATGCCATACTGCGTGGCATGATGCTCATAGTTAATCTGGTGTTTCACAGGTTAGTTACACCATGCGGAATTTCCACGTAAATTGTGTAAGTTTGATTGCTTGGTTAAGTAAATGCGCATTCACTGATTCATTCGCTTATTTTACGCTCGATAGCTGGACTACAGGCTTCTTGCATATAGATAGGTACTTGGGTGATCTTGGAAGAAGAAACGTATTTGTGCGCAGAAACATCGTGCAACATTGCGGAAATTTGCATTGCAAACAAAACCAAACACCTAAATCAAAGGTGCTTGACTTGATGTGCACACCGCGCGCACACTGAGAGAAAAAAAAAACAAGACAACGGCGCATGCGCATTATACCTACCTGCACAGGTGATGCTTAAACCTATCGCGCAGGCGCACTGAGGGAACGGCATTAAATATTTGATTTTCCACGTCGGTGCACGCCGGCGCTTCTCTTGCACGCCTGCCAGCAAGGAGCGGTCGCATAAACAAAGCAAAGTTCAGAGGTGTCAGAGGTCCGGGTGAGTCCATCTCCATCTCCGACGACGACGAATGGCTATTTATAGCAAAAAACCATCGCGCCGACACCAAACTGTATTTTCGCACAAAAGTGTGCGGCATATGCTAGTAATTTGTGTGGGATGCATCTAATTGTTGGTAGTTTGGGGTTAAAGAGCACATGTAACCGCTGGCTCGTAAGATCACATACGATATTATCTGGTAATCGATTTACAATTAAATGTCGATTAATTATACTTGGCGTTACGGTTGCTACCTACTTGGCCACCTTCATTCAGTTGAGAGTTGTTCAATGATAATTGTATTTCTGTTTGCATGGCATAGGACTGATACGCATAATCAGTTGATCTGGTTTAGAATCGGCTATGTAAGGTGTGGCTTCTCGTGGGACTATTGGATTGCCGCTCATTAGTGCCACATTTGTTTACGGTAATTGCAGTCAGCTTGGCTGACATCAGGTGAGCATAATGCTCAGGTCACCTGGGTCAGTACGCCGAGTCTAATAAAGTTCTTCTTAATTGACGCCCTCTAGATTTGGGCACCCGCGGGCTCTCGCTCTCTCTCTCTCTCTCAACTTGATTTTATATTATATAAGGTTTACACGTCAGTGCCCAATCTTGCGAGATGCTGGACTGTCTAGGTGCGCGTTTATAACGGCAGTATGCATGATGGCGGCAGCGGCAGAATAAGGAAGAAACTTAATTTAAGAGCAAAACGTTTTATATGCAGATTTACCAGAATCCATAAAAGGACACGCGATGATGCGACGCGCACAGATCGCGTCCATAAAATGCTTATCAAAATAACGCTCCTCGTCTTCTCTTGTCTTCTCCGACGTCGTTTAGGTGCGTAATAAAAGTGGTGCCGTGGATGGTAGACGTCTCGCCCGAATGCAGCAGCAGCAGCAACGACGAGAATCGGTGGCGGTGGTGACGACGACAATGGCGTCTCATGCAATAAAAACGGATTGAGCCCATCTACACACATATACCTAGACACGCACTAGCACGTCCCCACACGTCTTCCGTATCTGGAATAGGTTTGTGCAATGCGGCCGATATCGTTTGAAAATCTACGCCGTCTCGTCGGTGGCGGCAAGAAGAAGAAAGAGAAGGAGTCCTCGTTTAAACGCAGTGACTCGTTTAAGCGTATTTCGATTCGTAAGAGTTACTTGGATCGAGGCAAGAAGAAACACCAGCAGCAACATCAGAGATTAGAAGCGGCCACGCAGACAATTGAAGATGCCTCCATTTCCGGAGAATTGCATAGCAAAACCAGGGAAAGATCAAAACAAAACAAGGTGGACTGCAGTACCCAGGTGGAGATCAATACAGACACTTCAGGCAATCACCCAGTGAGTATAGTAAAAAAGGCGGGAAATGTGAGTGCCTCGACGAGAGACGTTGGCAGCCGTGAGGGGCCCGGACAAAGTGTAATCGCCTACGGGCAGTGGCTGAAGGGTATCAGGAAGGATGATTCGGTAGGAGGTGTGACCCACTCAACCGGGGCGAAGGGTGCGGAACGGACTGTAATATACGTGCCCGCTTCGGATGAGATCAAACCCGCACCACCGGTCATTCGACAACTGTCCTCGTCGCCTGTGCCGCGCAAAAAGAGTACAAGGTCATCGCCGCAGCTGCAGCGCAAGGAGAGCAACGATTCAGCGGTGGAGATGTTTCCCTGGGGTGATTCCGTCGACGTGAAAAAGTCACCGTTGATGCGGAGGCGCGATCGGCAGCGTGCATTCTCTCCACCGCCGCTCATGCCCACTGATTCCGGCACCGAAGAGCTGTGCTCGCTGTCGATCAGCCTCGGTCGTATTTGGATGGACGCTCCCCAGGCGATGGCGCCGCGTAGTCTCGAAATGCCCCGGTCATCGATGACCGCGCTGGGTGCACACAATTCGCTGGATAGTGCACTCAAGGACATGCGAGATGATCCGATTGTTATAAACCGACTCCAGAAGCGACCGGGTCCACCCGTCGGCCGGACACTTTCATCGACGAGTAATACAACCGCGTCGACGGGGCTATTCTCCAGCAAGGACTCTGGCTTCTCGTTTAGCATATCCATTCCAAAGTTGTCCGATGACAGCATCGTGTCGAGAGGCTTCTTTCGCAAAAAGAAGCCCAAACCGAAGCTATCCGTGAGTCGCGATGGGTATTTTAAGCGAACGAGCGGTGCTGCTCTCATTGTCGACTCGAAGCGGAGTTCTCTTCGCCGACGCAGCAACCGGAGCATTGCTGGTGGTAGTTATCGAAAAAGGAGGGCCTCCTTGCGTCGCAAGTCTGGTAGCAGTAAGACGAGCAGTGCGAAAACCGAAATGTACCAGGTCGTTGTAAGCCGACCGCCACGCTGTTTGAAATCGCTGAAGCTGGATCCAATGATCTTTGTGCCGCCCGAGAAGCGAAAAGTCTCCAAGGTGTCGTCCGTGAAACGCAAGCAATCTTTTAAGGTGCAGATGCGCGAGGTCCGTCATTTCAACCTGCCCGGTCCGCCGTCAGAGGCGTTTGTGCCGCGATTTACGTTGGCTGACAGCGACGACGAGGGACTCTACGAGAGCCTGCCCGCAGATTTAGAGTATTTCTCGGAGGACGCTTCGGTTGCGTCACGCGCGTCTATTGTCAGTGATTACGACGACAACGATAACGAACTAAGCTCGTCGACATCACGCAGTCATCGGCCGTACGTGCCGCCCGGACGGTCACCGGTTCCGAGGAGGCGACAAGTGCGCCGGCGGAAGTCATCGTTGGTGCACAAGAAAAGCATTACATATAACGTCAAGCCCACGATTCACCGAGCGCCATCTACGCTCAAGAAGCCTCGGAAAAACGGTTAGTACCAACTTGTAAGCTTGAATACTTTCGCATATTTCTACCTTTTTTTGAGGTGTTCTTACTTTTGCATGGAACAACCCAATGCAAGTTGTCATGTTCATTTTATTTCTTAGTCTAGTATTTATCGTTTATTACAGCTTTCGACTTGTTGTATCATGTAGTAAACTTTACCGATGAGAATTTTAATGACCTTATAAAAATAATGTTGATGAGAAATTCTTTCCCACGCCCTGTTTGTTCTTGCACTGACTTTTGAGAGTGTTCTAATCCATGCCAGCCAGTGACCAGTTTGGGAGTGAAAGTAAATTTCGCCTAGATATACGCGAAACGTGAGAGAGGTTTAAACCTAAAAAATATTAACTCGTCGAAAAAATCACCAATTCTAATTAATTCCTTCCATTGGACTAATTAATCAACAAATTGTAGCGCGGTTAAGCGTCTAATCTGTGCTTTACCGTTCGGTATTTGCTGGCGGAAAGGCAATCAATGAAATCAATATTACAGATAAGCGTTTCCAGCCCGATTTTCCACGGCCGGGGTCATTTATCATCTCGATTGAAGAAACGACGCGCTTATACATCAACTTCGTAATTCATTATTTAACGTTTGGGTGCTTTTTGTGTGCGGTCTGCAAGTTACAGTTACGAACACAAGTCGCGCAGGGGCAATAACTACGGCCTAGCCTCCTTATCGATACCGGCGTATCTCTCGCGCTGGGCAAGCACTGCTGCTCGAATGCACGCGCGCTACTTTTCACCATCGCCATCGTCGCCCTGGTCCAACCTTCTTCTAACGCTCTCTCCAACCGCCGAAACGTATTACTTATGCAGGCACGCTCGGGTTTGCGCGTACGTCGACGTCGGCAAGTTGCGAAAGAATGAAGAAACATCGCTATCATATGCAAAGTTACTGTTAGTCGAGGCTCTAGGCCAAATGCAGCGCGCTCGCCCGCGATCCCTCTCGGTGCACTTCGATATTTCGATATGCACGCAGGAGGAGGCGAGACTGGTGCGCAAAACTTGTAAATAGAAGAAGCCATGCTGCGGTCGGAGTCGGGGTAAGTGTCGAAGAGCCAAGTGCGACGTATTAATATTTGAAGCTGCATGTGGAGAGCGTGAAGTTAAAATATTCGCGCCGTCGCGATTTTACACAGCACGACGGGACGAGGGATCTCCTGGCGCGGTGTGGCAATGAGAGGAAACTAATTTGCAATTAACATTCGTTGCAACATTTCAATTAGAATTGTAATTAGATGCGTGCATTTTCAGGAAGGTGAAGTGGAAACTTGTTGTTTTGTTGGTGGCTGAGCTTAATTAGTTTTGCAGCTTCAGTACCTTAACTAGGTCAACCATAATAAGGTAGAACTGCATTACAGGGACACTTTTAATGGTTATAGAAAAATAATTTATATGATTTGAGTAGTTGTCAGAATTCTTAGCCCATTTTTAGTGATTTGCTTCAACTCGTTGAAAGGACTGATTTTCTGGCGATTTGACATAGACAAGATCTATGAGAATTTGGTTCCTATATATTCAACCAAATTTCATTTTGCTCTCGTTCAGAATGGAATTTCAAATGAAGAAAAATTATAAAACAAACTCTCAGTACTTATGTGTGGTGCGAGCGAGACGTTTTGACTCTTCAGTGTCAAACTGCCACTTACCTTTCGCGCCGCGAATATAAATTACACGTTTTTACGAATTGCGATAGTGACGCCTCGGTTTGGTCCTTGAAAACTCCTTGTGGAAGCGGCGTCGCATTTTACAGCACTGTAAAAAACGCTAAAAGCGACAAGCTTCGGCGATTTCTTCAATTCGTGTTAGGCGCGTCTGGTTAATTCGAACGAAAAAAGAGTGGTTTTACTTAAGACGACGAAACACCTCTTTTATTGCATCAACCGTCATGTAAGTGGAGGGTTGTTTGAAAGAATACACCAAAGAACATGCTGAGTATGCCACTTGTAAAAAGGGCTTTAATTTTCTCGTGGGGTTCAATGGTTAATTAAGCTGGTAATTGTGCAAATTTTTGCTTTTCGTTTTGGTGCGCTTTTCTGTCTTGCAAGGCGCAGCATGGCATTTGCGGTGGTTGACTTGGAAACGATTTCGCTGAGGATAATGGACGATGAGGCGTTGAGGTGGATGGTCGACTGGCTTAAGGATGTAATCACGACTAGCTTGCTTGGCAATAATAAGCATCACGATCTTTGCGGGTGGCGCAACATCGCATTGACACAAGTACATTCTTCAAAAGCGTCTGCTTCCTCGAGCAAAACATAAAACAGAATAGATTGAATAGGTCTTTGCTTCATTGAATACAAGCGGAAATAAAACGTTTTATTTTAATGCACCCTATTAGCACGTCAGTAATCAGCTACAAGACTATAAATACTGGTTTTAAACGTTAAGGTGAAATGTGGTAAAATGACGTTCACGGTGCTTGCGCCACGGTCAGCGTTAAGTCTAGTTGGGGGTGCATATTATGTTCAACCCCAAGTGACGCTCAGTGCCGCTGCGGTCGGCACTGTTGCCACTTATACTCGTTATGTTGGAGCATAAGGCGTCAAAATTAAAATATTAAAGTGTGTGAAGAATCTGCGTAACATTTAATCTCTCCGGTGGAATATTTTTTATTCATTGAATTGTTTTAATACAGTAATTTAATTACCATGTACATCATAATACATTCGCAAGTATTTATTATTAATGTAGGTATTTAATTTTATTTTAAACTACATAATTCGTTGTTTTCTTACGTGTTGAATTGTAGGAAAGTGCGTGTAATTTGAGCATATTTTATCAAGCGCACAAGTTTGTTAATTATCAAACGAGGTGCAAAATTGTTGAATTTTGCGCGCTATTTCCCAACGTGGCGCCTATTTCGCGGGCTCGGTTGGCGCTTACTTACTTTGTGTATAGAGTGTACATATTTGTTTCATGCCCATGTTTCTTGCGAAATTTTGAAACAAGAAAGTATGCTTTTGTTTGTTTGCGTTCTGTTGATCTTACTGTGACGTAATAAATTGTGTGCTTGTTGATTTAAATTTTACTTCGATTTGTAAAATCGATGAAAAACATCACAAAGAAATATTTCTCTATGGAATTATTGCAATTTATGTTAAATGAGGCAGTTCCTGTTGACGTTTATTAATAATATAAAACTTGTTTTGTATTGATGGCATTTCATTAATGTATTTTTTTTCGTTTTGTTGCAGGTAAGAAGTTTATTCTTTAGCATTGCGGACATTTTAAGAGAGTGAGTAGGTACCAAAAACAAAAAATCGTTTGACATTGTGAATTTGAGTTGATATTTAAGACTTTTTTATATGTAAAAAGATATATTTTATTCGCTCTACTACCTTTTCATTAGGGCTGTCAATAAGTATCGATATCGATAATTCCGTTCGATACTTTAGGTAACGATATCGAACGATTTGATACTTTTGACACACTGTCCGTGCCGTTCCCCTTGGCCCCAACTTCGACACACTCACCCGATGCCATGGAGCCTGGGTCTCTCTTGGATGTAAATTTCATTGTTTCAATAGCATTGTCTGAGTATGAATATCGATGCTTTCATTCGATTCGGTGTCCCTACTTTTAAATTTTGATACTTTCGGTTTAAAACTATTAATACTTTCTCTAATTTTGACATCCTTTCTTCTAATAGGATGTCGAAAAGTTATATATTAAGGCAAGATATTGAATCTCTGCCTATATTTGTTGAGTTTTAATTATATTTCCTTCGTCATATTTTTATAAATGCCGTTATAACAAACTTTTCTTCACGAATATTCATAGAATTTTTAATGAACGTTATCCAAAAACTATGCTTTTGTCGTTTAAATTACTTTAGTTTCTAGTTTGGCGTATCCTGAAAAGCCATTGTTTTACCAGCATGTTTTCCCTGATTTCTCCCCGTTGGTGTACGAGTTGCTTTGTGTTTTCACATAAAAATGTCACTGAAATTAAATACGTAACGAAATTGCTTAATTACTGTCGACACAGGCAAGTATGGTGGAGAGTGCCTGCAAAACAAAAGTTGCCGGATAAATCCTAGAAAACACAGGCGCATTACTCGTACACACCGCGTGGTTTATTTCCGACGCTTGAAATTTCTTTTATTTCGGAAATAAAGCGGATAATAGCAATTGGTCGTGCTCGAATCCACGATTTCTTAATACACTCGCGTAAGTTTTTATGCGGCCGCATGTGTGTGAGTCTATGATAAAGTTGAGCTGTTCATTCGAGTGTCGTCGTTTTTGCCGGCTGCTTTGATTATTTTAGTTTTACGACTGCTGCGGCCGCTGGAAAATCGGCGACATTGTGAAAAACTTTTCAGCGTTTGCTCATTTTAACGACGTAAAGTTTTGCGCTCTTGATGCTTGGCATTCGTCAACGAAAACATGCTATATTTTATTCCGTATGTTTAACGGAATGTCTGGAAGGTGCATACAAAATAATTTTGTTTGAAATTAAACATGTGGCGGTAATCCATTGCCGCACAAACAAGAAGAATAAACATCATCAAATCACAATTAATATCAACAAATCTCAAGCACCAACCT